>JASPKZ010009107.1:0-12027 GCA_030220185.1 Diploptera punctata
TCTCTAGATAGTTCGTATTGCATTTTTGAAAGTTCGAAAAATTTCGATTATTTTTGGTCAAACTGTAAGAATATAACATTTTTCATACACAACTTTTGAAGTTATGTACTTATACTGAATTTTTTGCATTTATAACCGTTTACTCTGTCTCAAGAATGTAGTTATTGCAGTATTCTTAATAATCGCGGGAATTCTTACATTTTTTGTTAAACTGAAGACGATTAACGACGAAAAATCAATTTTGAATACTCGATTGACACCGGATTGTTTGCATTCTAAACCCGGGACACAGTCTCTAGATAGAAGTTTAGTATTTTTTTGAAGTTTCGAAAAAAATTGACATTTTCTGGTCAAACTGTAAGGATTATAACATTTTCCAACCACAATTTTGTAATTCTGTACTTATACTGGACTTTTTGCATAATATTAACGCTTACACTTTCTCAAAAAAAGTAGTGTTGCAGTACCTTAATAATCGTGAAATTTTAACATTTCTTTGTTAATGCCACAGTCTCTAGACAGTAGTTTTGCATTTTTTTGAAGTTTCGAAAAAATTCAGATTTTCTGGTCAAACTGTAAGAATATAACATTTTTCAACACAATTTTGAAGTTATGGTACTTATACTGAATTTTTGCATTATAAAAGCTTTACACTTGTCTCAAGAATGTAGTGTTGCAGTTGCTTAATAATCGAGAATTCTTACATTTTTTTGTTAAACTGTAAGACGATAACACGGAAACTCAATTTTGAATTCTGGATTTACACCGGATTTTTGCATTATAAATCCAGGACACACTATCTAGATAGTAGTCTGCATCTTTTGAAATTTCGAAAAACTGACATTTTCTTGTCCAAACTGTAAGAATAAAACATTTTCCAACACAATTTTGAAGTTGTGTACTTATACTGAATTTTTTTCTTCATAAACGCTTTAACACTGTTTCAAGAAAGTAGTTATGCAGTTTCTTAGTAAACGAGAATTTATACATTTTTTTTTGTTAACCTGTAAGATGGTAACCACGGAAAACTTAATTTGAATATCTGGTTTGGACAAAGGATTTTTGCATTATAAATCCGGGACACAGTCTATAGACAGTAGTTTTTGCATTTTTTTGAAGTTTCGAAAAAAATTGACATTTTCTGGTCAAACTGTAAGTATATAGCATTTTCCAACACAATTTTGTAATTCTGTACTTATACTGGATTTTTTGCATCATAAACGCGCTTTACACTTTCTCAACAAAGTAGTGTTGCCGTATCTTAATAATCGTGAATTTTTACATTTTTTGTTAATGTCTAAGACGATAACCACGGAAAACTCAATTTTGAAAATTCTGGATTTACTCCGGATTGTTTGCATTATAATTCTAGGACACAGTCTATATATAGCAGTTTTCATTTTTTCAAGTTTTCGAAAAATTTGAGATTTCTTGTCCAAACTGTATAATATAACAATTTTCCAACACAATGTTTGAATTATGTACTTATACTGAATTTTTTGGCATCATAAACGCTTTTAACACTGTCAGAAGAAAGTAGTTATGCAGTTTCTTAATAATCGAGTATTTTTACATTTTTTTGTTAACCTCTAAGACGATAACCAGGGAAAACTCAATTTTGAATATCTAGTTTGACACCGGATTTTTTGGCATTATAAATCCAGGACACAAGTATCTAGATAGTAGATTTGCATTGTTGAAGAGTTTTTCCGAAAAATTTGACACTTTTCATGTCAAGAATTGAACAATAAAAACATTTTCCAGCACATTTTGAGTTAAGTTATGTACTTATTACTGTATTTTTTCATCATAAACGCTTTACACTGTCTTAGAAAGTAGTTATGCACTTTCTTATTATCGATATTTTTTACATTTTTTTGTTAACCTGTAAGACGATAACCGCGGAAAACTCAATTTTGAATATTTGGTTTGACACCGGAGGTTTTTGCATTATAATTCCGGGACACAGTCTCTAGATAGTAGTTTTGGCGTTTTTTGAAGTTTCGAAAAAATTGATATTTTCTGGTCAAACTGTGAGAATATAACATTTTCCAACACAAATTTCTAATTCTGTACTACAACTGGATATTTTGCATCATAAATCGCTTTACACATTCGAAGAAAGTAGTTATGCAGTTTCTTACTTACGTGTGAATTTTTTACTTCTTTTTTGTTAAACTGTAAGACGATAACCACGAAAACCTCAATTTTGAAATTCTGGATTTACACCGTATTGTTTGCATTATAAATCCGGAATAAAGTCTCCAGGTAGTAGTTTTGCATTTCTTGAAGTTTCGAAAAAATTTGACATTTTCTATTCAAACTGTAAGAATATAACATATTCCAACAGAATTTTCAAATTCTGTACTTATACTGGATTTTTTGCATCATAAACGCTTTACACTTTTTCAACAAAGTAGTTATGCAGTATCTTGATAATCGTGAATTTTTACATTTCTTTCTTAATGTCTAAGACGATAACCACGGAAAACTCAATTTTGAAATTCTGGATTTACACCGGATTTTTTGCATTATAAATCCAGGACACAGTATCTAGATAGTAGTTTTGCATTTTTTGAAGTTTCGAAAAATTTGACATTTTCTTGTCAAACTGTAAGAATATAACATTTTTCAACACAATTTTCAAATTCAGTACTTATACTGGATTTTTTGCATCATAAACGCTTTACACTTTCTCAACAAAGTAGTTATGCAGTATACTAATGATTGTGAATTTTTACATGTTTTGTTAATGTCTTAGACGATTACCACGGAAAACTCAATTTTGAAATTCTGGATTTATACCGGATTATTTGCATTATAATTCCGGGACACAGTCTCTAGATAGTAGTTTTGCTTTTTTTTTGTTTCGAAAAATTCGATATTTTTTGGTCAAACTGTAAGAATATAACATTTTTCAACACAATTTTGAAGTTATGTACTTATACTGAATTTTTGCATTATAAACGCTTTACACTGTCTCAAGAATGTAGTTATGCAGTTTCTTAATAATCGAGAATTCTTACATTTTTTTGTTAAACTGTAAGACGATAAACACGGAAAACTCAATTTTGAAATTCTGGATTTACACCGGATTTTTTGCATTATAAATCCAGGACACAGTATCTAGATAGTAGTCTTGCATCTTTTGAAGTTTCGAAAAACTTGACATTTTCTTGTCAAACTGTAAGAATAAAACATTTTCCAACACAATTTTGAAGTTGTGTACTTATACTGAATTTTTTTCATCATAAACGCTTTACACTGTATCAAGAAAGTAGTTATGCAGTTTCTTAATAAACGAGATTTTATACATTTTTTTGTTAACCTGTAAGATGGTAACCACGGAAAACTTAATTTTGAATATCTGGTTTGACAAAGGATTTTTTGCATTATAAATCCGGGACACAGTCTATAGACAGTAGTTTTGCATTTTTTTGAAGTTTCGAAAAAATTGACATTTTCTGGTCAAACTGTAAGTATATTACATTTTCCAACACAATTTTGTAATTCTGTACTTATACTGGATTTTTGCATCATAAACGCTTTACACTTTCTCAACAAAGTAGTGTTGCCGTATCTTAATAATCGTGAATTTTTACATTTTTTGTTAATGTCTAAGACGATAACCACGGAAAACTCAATTTTGAAATTCTGGATTTACACCGGATTTTTTGCATTATAATTCTAGGACACAGTCTATAGATAGTAGTTTTCGTTTTTTCAAGTTTCGAAAAATTTGAGATTTTCTTGTCAAACTGTATGAATATAACATTTTCTAACACAATGTTGAAATTATGTACTTATACTGAATTTTTTGCATCATAAACGCTTTACACTGTCAGAAGAAAGTAGTTATGCAGTTTCTTAATAATCGAGTATTTTTACATTTTTTTGTTAACCTCTAAGACGATAACCAGGGAAAACTCAATTTTGAATATCTAGTTTGACACCGGATTTTTTGCATTATAAATCCGGGACACAGTCTCTAGATAGTAGTTTTGCATTTTTTGAAGTTTCGAAAAAATTGATATTTTCTGGTCAAACTGTAACATTTTCCAAAGCAAATTTGTAATTCTGTACATACAGTGGATTTTTTGCATCATAAACGCTTTACACATTCTGAAGAAAGTAGTTATGCAGTTTCTTAATTATCGTGAATTTTTACTTTTTTTTGTTAAACTGTAAGACGATAACCACGAAAAACTCAATTTTGAAATTCTTGATTTACATCGTATTGCTTGCATTATAAATCCGAAACACAGTCTCCATATAGTACTTTTGCATTTCTTGAAGTTTCGAAAAAATTTGACATTTTCTGCTCAAACTGAAAGAATATAACATTTTCCAACACAATTGACAAATTCTGTACTTATACTGGATTTTTTGCATCATAAACTCTTTACACTTTATCAAGAAAGTAGTTATGCGGTATCTTAATATTAGTGAATTTTTTACATTATTTCTTAATCTCTAAGAAGATAACCACGGAAACCTCAATTTCGAAATTCTGGATTTATACCGGATTTTTTGCATTACAAATCCAGGACACATTCTCTAGATAGTAGTTTTGCATTTTTTGAAGTTTCGAAAAATTTGACATCAAACTGTAAGAATATAACGTTTACCAACACAATTTTGAAGTTATGTACTTATAGTGTATTTTTTGCACCATAAACGCTTTACACTTTTTCAACAAAGTAGTTATGCAGTATCTTAATAATCGTGAATTTTTACATTTCTTTGTTAATGTCTAAGACGATAACCACGGAAAACTCAATTTTGAAATTCTGGATTTACACCGGATTTTTTGCATTATAAATCCAGGACACAGTATCTAGATAGTAGTTTTGCATTTTTTGAAGTTTCGAAAAATTTGACATTTTCTTGTCAAACTGTAAGAATATAACATTTTTCAACACAATTTTGAAAATCAGTACTTATACTGGATTTTTTGCATCACAAACGCTTTAGACTTTCTCAGCAAAGTAGTTATGCAGTATACTAATGATTGTGAATTTTTACATGTTTTGTTAATGTCTTAGACGATAACCACGGAAAACTCAATTTTGAAATTCTGGATTTATACCGGATTTTTTGCATTATAATTCCAGGACACAGTCTCTAGATAGTATTTTTGCATTTTATTTTGTTTCGAAAAATTTGATATTTTTGGTCAAACTGTAAGAATATAACATTTTTCAACACAATTTTGAAGTTATGTACTTATACTGGATTTTTGCATCATAAACGCTTTACACTGTCTCAAGAATGTAGTTATGCAGTTTCTTAATAATCGAGAATTTTTACACTTTTTTGTTAAACTGTAAGACGATAACGACGAAAAACTCAATTTTGAATATCTGGTTTGACACCGGATTTTTTGCATTATAAATCCGGGACACAGTCTCTAGATAATAGTTTTGCATTTTTTGAAGTTTCGAAAAATTTGATATTTTCTGGACAAACTGTAAGAATATAACATTTTCCAACACAATTTTCTGATTCTGTACTTATACTGGATTTTTTGCATCATAAACTCTTTACACTTTATCAAGAAAGTAGTTATGCTGTATCTTAATATTAGTGAATTTTTTACATTTTTTTGTTAATCTCTAAGACGATAACCACGGAAAACTCAATTTTGAAATTCTGGATTTATACCGGATTTTTTGCATTAAAAATCCAGGACACAGTCTCTAGATAGTAGTTTTGCATTTTTTTGAAGTTTCGAAACAAAATTGCCATTTTTTGGTCAAACTGTAAGAATATAACATTTTCCAACACAATTTTGTAATTCTGTACATATACTGGATTTTTTGCATCATAAACGCTTTACACTGTCTCAAGAGAGTAGTTATGCAGTTTCTTAATAATCAAGAATTTTTACATTATTTTGTTAAAATCTAAGACGATAACCACGGAAAACTCAATTTTGAATATCTGGTGTGACAAAGGATTTTTTGCATTATAAATCCGGGACACAGTCTCTAGATAGTAATTTTGCATTTTTTTGAAATTTCGAAAAAATTGACATTTTCTGGTTAAACTGCAAGAATATAACATATTCCAACACAATTTTGTAATTCTGTACTTATACTGGATTTTTTGCATCATAAACGCTATACACTTTCTCAACAAAGTAGTGTTGCAGTATCTTAATAATCGTGAATTTTTACATTTCTTTGTTAATGTCTAAGACGATAAACACGGAAAACTCAATTTTGAAATTCTGGATTTACACCGGATTTTTTACATTACAAATCCAGGACACAGTTAAAATATATATACAGTCAATATGCCCATTTCACCAATAAATGTTTAAAATGGTCAACTAGTTTCTACAGCCAAGCTGTCATTCTCAAGACCAGATATTGACTGAGTCAATATCTGGTCTTGAGAATGACAGCTTGGCTGTAGAAACTAGTTGACCATTTTAAACATTTATTGGTGAAATGGGCATATTGACTGTATATATATTTTAATATTGTATCACCAAGAAGATCAATTGTGTACTAAATACAGGACACAGTATTTACATAGTAGTTTTGCATTTTTTGAAGTTTCGAAAAATTTGACATTTTCTTGTCAAACTGTAAGAATAAAACATTTTCCAACACAATTTTGAAGTTATGTACTTATACTGAATTTTTTTCATCATAAACGCTTTACTCTGTATCAAGAAAGTAATTATGCATTATCTTAATAATCGTGAATTTTTTACATTTTTTTGTTAATCTCTAAGACGAAACCACGGAAAACTCAATTTTGAAAATCTGGATTTATACCGGATTTTTTGCATTATAAATCCAGGACACAGACTCTAGATAGTAATTTTGCATTTTTTGAAGTTTCGAAAAATTGGACATTTTCTGGTCAAACTGTAAGAATATAACATTTTCCAACACAATTTTGTAATTCTGTACTTATACTGGATTTTTTGCATCATAAGCGCTTTACACTTTCTCAATAAAGTAGTGTTGCAGTATCTTAATAATCGTGAATTTTAACATTTCTTTGTTAATGTCACAGTCTCTAGACAGTAGTTTTGCATTTTTTTGAAGTTTCGAAAAAATTCAGATTTTCTGGTCAAACTGTAAGAATATAACATTTTCCTACACAATTTTGTAATTCTGTACTTATACTGGATTTTTTGCATCATAAACGCTTTACACTTTCTCAACAAAGTAGTGTTGCAGTATCTTAATAATCGTGAATTTTTACATTTCTTTGTTAATGTCTAAGACGATAACCACGGAAAACTCAATTTTGAAATTCTGGATTTACTCCGGATTTTCTGCATTATAAATCCAGGGCACAGTATCTAGATAGTAGATTTGCATTTTTTGAAGTTTCGAAAAATTAGACATTTTCATGTCAAACTGTAACAATAAAAAAATTTTCCAGCACATTTTAGAAGTTATGTACTTATACTGTATTTTTTCATCATAAACGCTTTACACTGTCTTTAGAAAGTAGTTATGCACTTTCTTATTAATCGATATTTTTTACATTTTTTTGTTAACCTGTAAGACGATAACCGCGGAAAACTCAATTTTGAATATTTGGTTTGACACCGGAGTTTTTGCATTATAATTCCGGGACACAGTCTCTAGATAGTAGTTTTGCGTTTTTTGAAGTTTCGAAAAAATTGATATTTTCTGGTCAAACTGTGAGAATATAACATTTTCCAACACAAATTTGTAATTCTGTACATACACTGGATATTTTGCATCATAATCGCTTTACACATTCTGAAGAAAGTAGTTATGCAGTTTCTTAATTATCGTGAATTTTTACTTTTTTTTGTTAAACTGTAAGACGATAACCACGAAAACCTCAATTTTGAAATTCTGGATTTACACCGTATTGTTTGCATTATAAATCCGGAATAAAGACTCCAGGTAGTAGTTTTGCATTTCTTGAAGTTTCGAAAAAAATTGACATTTTCTATTCAAACTGTAAGAATATAAACATATTCCAACACAATTTTCAAATTCTGTACTTATACTGGATTTTTTGCATCATAAACGCTTTACACTTTTTCAACAAAGTAGTTATGCAGTATCTTAATAATCGTGAATTTTTACATTTCTTTCTTAATGTCTAAGACGATAACCACGGAAAACTCAATTTTGAAATTCTAGATTTACACCGGATTTTTTGCATTATAAATCCAGGACACAGTATCTAGATAGTAGTTTCGCATTTTTTGAAGTTTCGAAAAATTTGACATTTTCTTGTCAAACTGTAAGAATATAACATTTTTCAACACAATTTTCAAATTCAGTACTTATACTGGATTTTTTGCATCATAAACGCTTTACACTTTCTCAACAAAGTAGTTATGCAGTATACTAATGATTGTGAATTTTTACATGTTTTGTTAATGTCTTAGACGATTACCACGGAAAACTCAATTTTGAAATTCTGGATTTATACCGGATTTTTTGCATTATAATTCCAGGACACAGTCTCTAGATAGTAGTTTTGCTTTTTTTTTTGTTTCGAAAAATTCGATATTTTTTGGTCAAACTGTATTTTTCAACACAATTTTGAAGTTATGTACTTATACTGAATTTTTGCATTATAAACGCTTTACACTGTCTCAAGAATGTAGTTATGCAGTTTCTTAATAATCGAGAATTCTTACATTTTTTTGTTAAACTGTAAGACGATAACGACGGAAAACTCAATTTTGAATAACTCGTTTGACACCGGATTTTTTGCATTATAAACCCGGGACACAGTCTCTAGATAGAAGTTTAGTATTTTTTTGAAGTTTCGAAAAAATTGACATTTTCTGGTCAAACTGTAAGAATATAACATTTTCCAACACAATTTTGTAATTCTGTACTTATACTGGACTTTTTGCATCATAAACGCTTTACACTTTCTCAACAAAGTAGTGTTGCAGTATCTTAATAATCGTGAATTTTAACATTTCTTTGTTAATGTCACAGTCTCTAGACAGTAGTTTTGCATTTTTTTGAAGTTTCGAAAAAATTCAGATTTTCTGGTCAAACTGTAAGAATATAACATTTTTCAACACAATTTTGAAGTTATGTACTTATACTGAATTTTTGCATTATAAACGCTTTACACTGTCTCAAGAATGTAGTTATGCAGTTTCTTAATAATCGAGAATTCTTACATTTTTTTGTTAAACTGTAAGACGATAAACACGGAAAACTCAATTTTGAAATTCTGGATTTACACCGGATTTTTTGCATTATAAATCCAGGACACACTATCTAGATAGTAGTCTTGCATCTTTTGAAGTTTCGAAAAACTTGACATTTTCTTGTCAAACTGTAAGAATAAAACATTTTCCAACACAATTTTGAAGTTGTGTACTTATACTGAATTTTTTTCTTCATAAACGCTTTACACTGTTTCAAGAAAGTAGTTATGCAGTTTCTTAGTAAACGAGAATTTATACATTTTTTTGTTAACCTGTAAGATGGTAACCACGGAAAACTTAATTTTGAATATCTGGTTTGACAAAGGATTTTTTGCATTATAAATCCGGGACACAGTCTATAGACAGTAGTTTTGCATTTTTTTGAAGTTTCGAAAAAATTGACATTTTCTGGTCAAACTGTAAGTATATTACATTTTCCAACACAATTTTGTAATTCTGTACTTATACTGGATTTTTGCATCATAAACGCTTTACACTTTCTCAACAAAGTAGTGTTGCCGTATCTTAATAATCGTGAATTTTTACATTTTTTGTTAATGTCTAAGACGATAACCACGGAAAACTCAATTTTGAAATTCTGGATTTACACCGGATTTTTTGCATTATAATTCTAGGACACAGTCTATAGATAGTAGTTTTCATTTTTTCAAGTTTCGAAAAATTTGAGATTTTCTTGTCAAACTGTATGAATATAACATTTTCCAACACAATGTTGAAATTATGTACTTATACTGAATTTTTTGCATCATAAACGCTTTACACTGTCAGAAGAAAGTAGTTATGCAGTTTCTTAATAATCGAGTATTTTTACATTTTTTTGTTAACCTCTAAGACGATAACCAGGGAAAACTCAATTTTGAATATCTAGTTTGACACCGGATTTTTTGCATTATAAATCCAGGACACAGTATCTAGATAGTAGATTTGCATTTTTTGAAGTTTCGAAAAATTTGACATTTTCATGTCAAACTGTAACAATAAAAAAATTTTCCAGCACATTTTTGAAGTTATGTACTTATACTGTATTTTTTCATCATAAACGCTTTACACTGTCTTTAGAAAGTAGTTATGCACTTTCTTATTAATCGATATTTTTTACATTTTTTTGTTAACCTGTAAGACGATAACCGCGGAAAACTCAATTTTGAATATTTGGTTTGACACCGGAGTTTTTGCATTATAATTCCGGGACACAGTCTCTAGATAGTAGTTTGCGTTTTTGAAGTTTCGAAAAAATTGATATTTTCTGGTCAAAACTGTGAGAATATAACATTTTCCAACACAAATTTCTAATTCTGTACATACACTGGATATTTTGCATCATAATCGCTTTACACCATTCTGAGAAAGTAGTTATGCAGTTTCTTAATTATCGTGAATTTTTACTTTTTTTTTGTTTAAACTGTAAGACGATAACCACGGAAAACCTCAATTTTGAAATTCTGGATTTACACCGTATTGTTTGCATTATAAATCCGGAATAAAGTCTCCAGGGTAGTAGTAGTTTTGCATTTCTTGAAGTTTCGAAAAAATTTGACATTTTCTATTCAAAACTTTAAGAATATAAACATTTCCAACAGAATTTCAAATTCTGTACTTATACTGGATTTTTTGCATCATAACACACGTTTACACTTTTTCAACAAAAAGTTAGTTATGCAGTATTCTGATCATACGTGAATTTTTTACATTTTCTTCTTAATGTCTAAGACGATAACCACGGAAAACTCAATTTTGAAATTCTGGATTTACACCGGATTTTTTGCATTATAAATCCAGGACACAGTATCTAGATAGTAGTTTTGCATTTTTTGAAGTTTCGAAAAATTTGACATTTTCTTGTCAAACTGTAAGAATATAACATTTTTCAACACAATTTTCAATTCAGTACTTATACTGGATTTTTTGCATCATAAACGCTTTACACTTTCTCAACAAAGTAGTTATGCAGTATACTAATGATTGTGAATTTTTACATGTTTTGTTAATGTCTTAGACGATTACCACGGAAAACTCAATTTTGAAATTCTGGATTTATACCGGATTATTTGCATTATAATTCCGGGACACAGTCTCTAGATAGTAGTTTTGACTTTTTTTTTGTTTCGAAAAATTCGATATTTTTTGGGGTCAGTCAAACTGTAAGAATATAACATTTTTCAACACATTTTGAAGTTATGTATTATACTGAATTTATTTGTGCATTATAAACGCTTTCACACTGTCTCAAGAATGTATTATGCAGTTTCTTAATAATCGAGAATTCTTACATTTTTTTGTTAAACTGTAAGACGATAAACACGGAAAACTCAATTTTGAAATTCTGGATTTACAAACACCGGATTTTTTGCATTATAAATCCAGGACACAGTATCTAGTAGTAGTCTTGCATCTTTTGAAGTTTCGAAAAACTTGACATTTTCTTGTCAAACTGTAAGAATAAAACCTTTCCAACACAATTTGAAGTTGTGATACTTATACTGAATTTTTTTCATCATAAACGCGCTTTACCTGTATCAAGAAAGTAGTTATGCAGTTTCGTAATAAACGGGATTTTATACATTTTTTTTTAACCGTAAGATGGTAACCACGTAAAATTTAATTTTGAATATCTGGTTTGACAAAGGATTTTTTGCATTATAAATCCGGGACACAGTCTATAGACAGTAGTTTTGCATTTTTTGAAGGTTTCGAAAAAATGACATTTTCTGGTCAAACTGTAAGTATATTACCATTTTCCAACCAATTTTGTAATTCTGTTAATTATACTGGATTTTGCATCATAAAACGCTTTACACTTTCTCAACAAAGTAGGTTGCCGT
>JASPKZ010009108.1:0-56906 GCA_030220185.1 Diploptera punctata
CTATTATTATATTACTACTATTTATTATTACTACTATTTTACTATTATTACTATATTCTATTATTACTATATTACTATTACTAGTATTACTATTACTATTATTAACATTACTTTTATTACTATTACTATTATTACTATTACTATTATTACTATTACTATTATTAGTATTACTATTATTATTATTACTATTATTATTATTACTATTATTATTATTACTATTATTATTATTACTATTATTATTATTACTATTATTATGATTACTATTATTATGATTACTATTATTATGATTACTATTTATTATGATTTACTATTATTATGATTACTATTATTATTATTACTATTATATATATTATTAATATTATTATTATTATTATTATTATTACTATTTCATTAATTATTACTATTAATTATTATTACTATTATTATTATTACTATTATTATTATTATTATTATTATTACCTATTATTACTATTATTCTTATTACTATTATTATTATTATTATTATTAACTTATTATTATATACTATTATTATATATAATTACTATTATTAATAACAGTAATTATTACTATTATTAATTATTACATTATTACTACGACTATTATTTACTATTACTATTATTACTCTTATTATTATTATTGATGTGGGCAGACCTAGAAAGAGATGGGCTGAAATCGGAACGGGTCAACAGACCTAATCCATGAATGTAGATGATGATGATGATGTATACGTATAGCATAGACTTACATTCTGATTTTTAAAATTCATCCTTAGTTATGAATGCTTTAAGAAATTTCGTAACACGTCATCATTTTTTCCAACCAGTAGATTGTGTGTGTTCTAATGCCACCCATCGCACTCTTCGTGGTTTGGGTTCCTGGCTGAGAGAATATATGCGGTAATCTAGTCTATTTTAATTTACGCACCACTTCGACAGACCACTCTACGTAGATGTCGTGTTCTTGTGTTATGCACAAAGATGAGCATAGGATGAACGTTTGTTTGTGTTAGTGTCGTGTAAAATGTGTTGGTGACGATGATGAAGAGAATGGAGAAGATCAAACCCTCTGCTGTCACGTAGCCTACTTCTATCGAAAAGTACTAAGGGGTCGCCAGGTTTATCGTCCATAACCGTGTGGTCATTAGCTATCAAGTGTACTACATGTCTTCTCAACGTACGTTATGCGGAGGGATTTGGTATCTGGTACACAATATAACTATGAACAATTTTACACTATCACCGCTCCTGGTCCCGAGATTTAAAATGTTACAATTAAAATTTCCACCCCATCGGGTATGGAATCCGGTCCCGCTAGTCAGGTATCAGGCATGTAACACCTACGGTCACACGGCGATGTTGTGTTTACTACCAATTCTGATGATGAGAATTGTATCGATTTACTTGTCTCTACAAGCAATATGAAATTACGATTATGATAAAATAGGTTCTGACAAAAAATACTACCAAACTAATTCAGGACTGAGGAAAATAACGAAAAAAAAGAAAGAAAAACAACTACCAATCAGGTACAGTATAGGTAGCTGACGGAATTTAAATCTTGCACCAAACGAATAAGATCCCAAACCCTATAATCTGCATAGGTATAGTCATTTTATTTATGTCTTTGAACAAATCGATGGCGCAACTCTTGATGATGGAAAGTAGAGAGTTTTGAAGAGCGATTCACATCAGTAAGTTATTACGTGTGCTGTCTCCTTTGAGTTCAAATCGGATGGCGTCGGTCTTTCTTCATACAGTATTCGTATCGTTTGCTTTAGTGGATCAGTCGGCAAGATACTTTCTTTCGACAACGCGGGCCTTGATTCGATCATGTCAGAAATATTTTTTTAAAGACATCGTTAATTTCAAGATGCATTCACCAGGCTTCATTAAATAAATAAATTTGCATACATAATGCAATAAATTAACGGAAACAGGTCATATACAGAAAACGAATAACGATTGTAACATCTAATTACATCGCTTACAAAACACAAGGCATAACAAGGTTGTTTATTTCCACAACTAATGCAAAACGCGTCTGATTAATTTAAACGAAGTCAAGTTAATATATAATTTCCATATACAAGTAAGTCCTGGAGTGTAGCATCTCTTTATATGGGCTGTTTCTAGCTGGGACGGCCGTGATCTAGAGAAGGGAACGTCTGTTTCCCATGCATAAGGTCGCGTATTCGATCTCGTATTCATGTTTCTCTCTCTCTCTCTCGTCCTTATTTTAATTCATTTTCATCAGCAGCATCAAGGATTAGACCTGCTGGTCTGTTCCGATCTCATGTTAGAATTGGTCTATCCATCTTTTACTGGATCTTCCAACATTTCTTCGTCCTAGTGGTTTGTAATGAAGAATCTGTTTCGGAATTCTATTGTTATCCATTCTATTGATATGGTTTAATTCATTTTGTTTGTTTTATTTTATTTTATTTGTTTTGATTTGTTTTATTTACAGTATTTATCGCACTAGGTATTTACGCGAAATTATTTTCCCTTACAAGGCACATAACGAAATATAACTGGTTTTAGTTTCTCAAATAGTTGTGCACTTGTTAACAACATAGCTGACCTCTGATCGTGTGCACTGGTCGTTGTGGGAATTAAACATTATCTGTACGCCAAGAATTCTTTCAAAGCCTATACATATTTAATCTATCTACATCCTAAACCCAAATAGTGAATCTGATGAAAAATGGATTATTGCAGAGAGTTCATCTATAGTTGAAGAACAATATTTAAAGTGGGGTGGAGATTATTTCAAACAATGACACTTTAAAGAATAAAGGAAGGTGAAGGGAATTCAAAGCTTCTTTCTGCACTTAGTCTCATAACTTTCAATCCAGCGTAGAAGTGAAAATGCTTTATTCTCTTATAGGTAATAAATCTTCATGATCCGTGTTTCACGATATACGGTTCCTGTCTTCTAGTAAATCACATGTACCATATGTTTAAAAATATGCTCTCGGTGAAATCATTTTTCAAGACATTCTATAAGGATATAATAAGTAAAGTGAAAGTTTCTACATTTTATTCACATTTAATATTATATGTTTTATAAGTCTTAATGCTATAGCGTCAGCGCAGTTTCAAAGACGAGTAAGAATGTAAAATGCTAGAAACTCATCCTGCAACTTCAAAGCGAGAGGAAACAAGATTTAAATTACTCTATTGTGCGACTTAATTCTTGCACATATCGACGATATATATATAATAAGGAGAATTTAATTTGCAATGAAGGATGCATTTATTAGCCTGGCGAAGGCAGCAAAAACAATGAATCTTAAAACTAACTATGGCGAGACAAAATATATGCCGGTGATCAAAGATAAATGTTAAGCTTGCCCATAATTCTGAACTGGTTCTTAGCTTTATTTATGTTGGACGTTAAGAAAGGAATAAGAATAAAAAATATAACAAATTTAAATATTTTACTATATGCTGGCGATGTTATTATAATGCAAAATACAGAAAAGATTTACAATTTTCTCTACACTGTTTAAATTAAATAAGTAAAGAGTACGATTTAAAAACATCAATAGAAAAGACAAAAATAATGGCCTTTTTAAGAAAATGGTCGAAAATAATAATGGAAAGTAAACCTCTATCACAAGTGTTAAAGTTTAATTATCTAGGTTGTGAATTGTCTCCTGGATATAGAACAAGACATTGTATAGACAATAATTATCAAAATTTCAAATTATATGTGGCACCATTCATAGAACACTAAAACATAAAACAAGGAAGGATACAAGATTGAAGTTCTACAAGGCAATGGCGGTACCGGTACTTTTATACGGTAGTGAGTCCTGGGTAACAAATAAGAGGAGTTCGAGTAGAATACAAAGTGCAGAAATGACCTTTCTAAGAAGGACCAAAGGATGCACAAAATTGGAGCACGTAAGGAATGAAGAAATAAGAAGTGAACTAGAAATATATTCAATAAATTATAGAATTCAACAACACCGCGTCTGCTGGAACAGCATGTTCAGAGAATGGAAGAAACAAGATTGCCCAAGATAGCATATCATTATAAACCAAAAGGATTAAGGGATGTAGGAAGACATAGGAAGAGATGGAAGGAAACATTGTGAATTCAGAACAGGCAAATCGCCTAAACCTTAAAGTGAAGAAGAAGAAGAATCATGGATGTGAAGTAAATTATAGAAATTACAATTCGGCTGAAATTCATCTACGCATCATAGCTGCAAACAAATGCTTTTTTGGACTCAAAAAATGTTTAGATATCAGTTTGTATCTAGAAAGACAAAAATACTCATGTATAAAGTTCTCCTTAGACCAGTGTTAACATAGAAACTTGGACCATGTTGAAATCTGGTGAGGAATTATTTAGGGAGTTTTGAAAGAAAGGTACTAAGATCCATTTTTGGTACCGTGAAAGAAAAGAGTGTATGGAGAAAGAGATACAATAATGAATTGTATAAACTGTTTAATTAGCCGGATATTCTGAAGATATTGTTAAAATTAATAGATTGGCCTGGGCTGGGCACATTGTTCGTATGGACAGCAAAAAGGATCACTAAAAGAATTTACAATGAGCAACCTCTATTGGCCAGAAAATTTGGAAGACCTAAATTAAGATGGGAGGATAGTACAATTCAAGACATTAAGATTTTATAAATAAAAAAACTGGAAGAATGAAGCTCAGAACAGGGACGTCTGGCATAAACTTCCGAAAGCGGCTAAGGCCCACACGGGCTGTCGAGCCATTGATGATGATGAAGGTGTGGTTTATACATGTTACCATTTCCACATATAAAAATTAAGTTACATATTTCGAAACAGAAAATTCTTACCAAATAAATTAAAATTAGAAATGCGTCGGTTCTTAACTGCTTAGGCTTGTAATTTTAATGCAACGTAACAAATGTGTATTACCTTACCAAAGATATTGTAAATTCAAACAAGTAATGATCACCTTAAGACAAAATAATGGAGGATAGAACACTTGTAAGTTTTTTCGTCCTAAGTTATATGATATTTTTATAATGTTTTTCCAATAACGTATAATGACTATTTCTATTATTTCAACATACAATTTAATTAAGGTACATAAAGTGAGTCTCGCGCCTTATCTCAGCGTTTTAAGACGTCATTGAGTTGGTGCAGAGCCAACCAAGCGACTTGCACTGGTTCGAGTATTGCGGGGAAGATCTTTTTAATGGCATTTCGCTCTATATGGAACTTGTAGCTACATAGTATCGTCAAAAATTTGGGTAGCTGTAATAAGTAGGAACTCCAGGTTGAGAAACCCAACTATAACGGCTTGGCTATGCGGCATGCTGACCACGTGTCACCCCCTACACTGCGTGGATATTATCGTCCTCCTCTGTGATTAACACTTATGTATGTGAGGCCAGCAACCGGCTAGTAGCCCAAGAACCTTCTAGACCTATCGCGACATGGAGTTTTTTTCACAAAATAAAAAGCCTGTTGGCCGTGATGGACCAGTGGTTATGCTCGTTACATCTGATCACGAAGGTTGCGGGTTTTGACTCGACCGAGGTCGATGGATTTTTTTATGATTGAATAATCCAAGGAGCAAGTCCTCCTTAGGTCCCGAGTCGGAAAATTATCAGGCTCGTAAAATATTTTTAAGCAAAATTTACCAACCTCAACATCCTAGTAATTCCCTAGTTGCCTTCTAGATTTCTCATTGCGTCGGTGTGTTGACCGCATGCCATTCATGACAACTATGGGCAAATACGGTATCTAAATTAACTTAGTCTAGTAACTCTAATAAAATAGAGGCTATGGCTCAACACTGGGGTACGCCATTATAAACAAACTTGACCCACAGAAGAAGCTCTTGTTATGTTGCTATGTTACGGTTAGATAAGAAATATTGCTGAACTACCCACTAATGAAGAAAATATTATAGCCTATTTTCGTTAGATGAAACCGTCATTCATATGGATGTTTCTTTTAGCGTAAGAAATTTTAATACTTCCAGTGTAGAAAATGTCTACTTTAAAAGTCAAATTCCCGTTATGAACAATAGACTGGATTTAATAAATTGAGTAAACATAGAGCGATTCCATGAAAATGTCATACCGAAATTGACGCAGGAATAATTTTGAGGACGTAAAGCTGGAGTTCCACAAGGTTCGGTGCTCGGCCCATTGCTTTTTTCAATCTATATAAATGACATATCTGACTCCCTAAAACATTGCAAACAATTTATTTGCGGACAACATGCAGATCTACTTTCACTGAGACAAATATTTTTTGAAATGACGCGATAATCAAAATTAATGAGGACCTTGACTCGCTAACGGTATGGACAGAGAAATATGGACTTCAATTAAATCCTAGAAAGTCACAAGCAATCATTACGGGTCATCAGAGACTATTATCCTCAATTAACACAAATACAGTATAACATGTGTCACTTAATTGGGCTCAAATTCCTTATCCTGAGACAGTAAACAATAGAATATTTATGGACAAAAATTTAATTTGGAATAAACAAATAAATAACACTTGCAAAACTATCTTCTCAATAATACACTCATTAAACCGTATAAGAAATTGTTTACCGTTTGCTCTAAGGAAAATGTTAGTAGAAGCACTTGCAATGCCCCATTTTCAATATTGTATTACTCTTTTTACTGACCTAAATACTGTTCTTACCCAAAGACTTCAAAGTGTTCATAATTCTTGCATACGTTCTATTTGTGGTATAATTTGATCACGTGACACCATCCTTGGAACAATTGGCATGGCTTCGTCTACAAGATCGTAGAAGCATCCATTCCCTATGCCTTTTCTATAAAATATTACACACATCATTACCTTATTATTTATCACACCGCTTCACTAGACTCTCTGATACACAAAAATTACATACCCGATTCCTTGAGCACAGTGTCCTTTATATCCCTCCTCATCACACTACCTATTATTCGAAATCTTTTACAATTTCTCTTGCTAGAAAATGTAATTCCCTTCCAATCTATGTCAGAGACTGCCAAACTTTACAATCTTTCAGAAACAAATTGAAAATAAAATTATTAACACAAACAACTCACTAATATTACTTTTTAAAATTAATAATTTGTTTTTTCATTATTTAATAAAAATAGTTTTACCTAATACCTTATATAAAAAAGCGATAGATTAATTCATCATATTTTATTACTTTCTTTGTATTTTTTTCTTTTCTTTTTATGTATAGTGGATTCGAGCTGTTATTCCTTTCTGTATTCATTCTATCATTAATTTAATTTTAATTGTATTTAATTTTATTGTATTATTAGACATTATATTCATTATTATTCAATTTGACAGATAATCAATTGTTTAGTATGTACTATTATTGTAATTTTTTGTATTTATATGTAACATATGTTTGTCCTGGTGAGTGGAAGAGAAGGCCATATAGCCTTAACTCCACGAGGCTAAATAAATCTATTAAAATCTATCTACATATATTTCTTAAAAGATCAAATTTTCTGATTCTATGAGATAATATTTCAAATGTGTATTATTTTAATCCAATATTAGTGGGAAAACTTATAATATTCCAAACCTGTAAAAATACGCAGAATTTTACAATTTTTTTCTTTAATGATTCGGTCCTATTAATTCGTTTTATTTCACAAACGTTTTTGTTAAACCATTTTTTGGCCTTCCATAGTCGTAAATGTAATAATAATAATTGCATTCTAATGTTATAGAAAACTTAAATGTGTCCTATAATTGTTAACTGTAAGCTGTGGTCAGTCAGTCACAGAAAACGTATAAAAATTACTGTACACAACATAATAATTGATGGATTAAAATTGTCTCTTGGATTTTACGTTATAGGTACACGACTAACAAAAATGTGTTGATGACTTTTTCTTGTAAAATCATTATTTGTTTCGCTAGAGTCCCGTGACTGACTGACTTTTCGTCCTCTCATTTATATTGCTAATACGCATAGCACAATAAGTTGCTTGCTGCACTCCACTGAGGATTAACATAAACATGGTTTAGAAAATCTGGTAGACTATTCGTTCAGCTGTTCCATAAAATAATTACAGGCTCTACGTTTGTGTCACTTTGAGCGGAAGCATTTAAATATGTTCGGTAAAACGTTGCAGTAAATGAAGCAGCCGTACTTGTTGATTTATCACAAAATTATACCGACAAAGGGGCACGCCATAGCCCAGTGGTTAAGGCACTGCACTACAAACCGGAAGGTCGAGGGTTCGAATCCTGGTGGGGTCAGGATTTTTAAACTGACCCAAACCCTCTGGCGGTACTATGGCTCTGGGGCCGACTCAGCCTCTAACGGAAATGAGTACCAGACGCTCGTTATGGGGTAAAGGTGGTTGTCACGCAGAGCTGACAACCCGGCTGATATCAAGTGCCAATGATCGAGAAAACGTGGGAGCCCTAACCTCCTACTACCCCAAGGGCCTCCCGAGGCCTGTAGTGGAGTCACTCTACCTTTATCTTTTTACCTACGAAGAACAAAATTATATCCAGGCAGTTCATTGGAACAATAAGCATATCTCAATATTAACTGCTGTTGCCTAGTTTAGGTGAAAGTTGACAGAAGTGCATAAGAAATACTACGTTCTAGTGTTATGTGACACATGGCGCACAGTAGTAAAACTAAATAAATAATAGTTCATGAGGTGACACAAAATGAGGTACAAGAAGCGAAGATAATTTTAGAAAAGCGATTTCAACATCTTGAAGCTATCCCGGCAACTCATGGTGTTCACTATGTGAAAATGTTGAAGCCATATATCATAGAATATGCACAAATTTCAAAAGAACAATCAGTGCCAAAGATTCACAAGTTTCGTGTGTGAAAGAAACTTATATTTTTATTAGCGACATTTAAATACTTCCTCATTATGCGATTCTTCAATATGTATGTTACTAAGTGAGTCACTAGAGTATTGTGTCGAGAATTAAAAACAAATTCGCGGGGTACTACGTGTTAGAAATTAATTGATGTACTTGATCATGTACTTGAACTAATTTGACCTTTCACATGCCATGTGTGTAGTATTATTTAGGGGTTGCCACAGTTCCTTCCATTCCACTTTGTGAAACAGATTCTTGCATGTTGATTGCAACAACAGTTTTAAATCATACGTAGTTACTTGTATAAAAATACCATTGGAATAGCGTATAAGCGATTAAGTGTAACCGGTAGTGTAAAGGAAAATGATTATTGGGTGAAGCATTATTGGAAACCGATAGAGTGAAAATGCGCATGACAACGCTGTAATATCTGCGCCAGCAGGGAACAGACACGACTTCGCGCATTGTAAGAGATTAGTTTCATTTCCTTAGTTTAATAATATGTCATGTCAGCAATGTAATTTGTAATCGGTTGTTTTGGAAGAATTATAACATAATTTTTCACATTTAAATAAAAAATTAATAATTTATATACTGTACTGTTTCGTTATTTCTGTGTCTTTCAAGTTGAGATGTGTAAAAGTTAATTTTAGTTTTATAGAATGAGCACTGTAAATTCCATATCGGTATTTTTATTTATTTCAATGTTTCAATCTAATAACAGCATCAGATAAATTGTAATCAGTTAATATGGATTTAGTAAAGATATACGCATATTAGGTATATTTAGCTATAGAGAAGACCCTTTATTGTTAAGAAGTTAATATTTTCTCCATTTTGTGAAATTTAAAATGATACGTGGTAACCAAGTTAAATAAATTACACTACATATTTAATCTTTTTACAGCATATCAAATTGTGCATTTCCTACAGGCGTACATGATAAAAGGGGTGTAGTTCTTTATTTATTTCCATATTATCGCTTTTTATCTATTATAATATCATATTATTTTGTAATATTTGTATAATATTTACAGCTCCACAATTTTGAAGTCTTCATAAAATTCAGATATGTCAGTCAGTCACAGAATGTAGTCAGTCAGTCACACATCACATATTAGCTTATAACTCCGGTCTTAATTGTGATTTTTGTTTCGTTTTTTATTGAGAATGTGACTTGAAATATGTCCTCCAAACGGGTTTTTGGATAATTGGATTAAGAATCACACTCAGAGAATGATGCAGATGAACATGTTAAGCTGCATGATTAGTTGACATTTATGTCAGTCAGTCACACATAATTGATAGATAATAACTAGCATTGTTTTTCTTCAGGAGTTGTATATTTATGTACAGTCTTAATCATACACCTTTTTCTCTATCATATCATGTAGATAACACCCCTAATTTCAACCAATTGTAATATTTATGCAACCATTTTGCTGCAGAAGTGTATTGTAAATGTCAGTCCGCCACATATGGAATTACTCCATAATTAAACCCTCATCATTTAAAACCTGTACAAGTGGGGATTATTTCCAGTCACAAAATATATCATGTTCGGACACGCAGAACTCGAAAATAACATTAAGTCTTTCTAATCATCTAATGGTGAACAGGTAGTTGTATCGCACCCTATATTGAAGACTCTTGCTCTCGTCGGGCGTGGCAGGCACTATTGTAGCCAAGTTCTTAAATGTATATCTTTGTTTTATTATTCTAAGCCTCGTGTAGGGGGTTGTTAAGTTCGTTGGAATGTCTAGTCATACGTAATATTCAGGCTGTTGGGAATAAAATGAAGTAGTGTCTTGTAGTCGCTCATTCTGAGCATTTTGTGTTGTTACTGAGAGAATCTGGGTTGCAATTTTATACTGAAACTATTGTTTAACAGAACTCCCGAGTGCTCATGAAAGGTTTAAGCCTGAAAGTGGCTACAATGACATAAGTACTGGTTTAACTCTTCACGGTTATGTCTTTCTTGTGTGAAAGTGGTTAAGTGATTCTGCCATCGACTACAAAGTAGCAGTGCTTGATATTTTATGACGAAGGGGATATAAAAGTATTTATGACACAGATACAAACTTGTTTTAGGTCTCCTGAAAACACAGTTCATTTTACATAACTCCCTTTACAATAGATTTATCATAAGTAATGCCACGAGTGATTTCCAAATTATCGATAAATTCACGACTCACGAAGTGAGGAGTGAATTTATCTAGAGAATTTGGAAATCAAGAGTGGCATTTGTTAGGACTATTTAACGAATAAAATAAAGCTGTTTACTCACAAATCATTATTTAACTACAGTTATTTAAAAATATTTTTATATTTAAAGTAAACGGTGATGTTTGAAAACTAATGAGAAACGATAGGTAGCCTACGCTTCTACTGCTTCTTTTGTTTATCACTGCAACCAGATCATACTATTTATTGCCAAAGGAACGCAATATTGTAAGAATGCTCTCTAGTGGAGAAAAAATGAAACACATCAATCTGTATATTAATTCATTTTTGATGTCGTATACATTTAAGAAAGTGCAAACAGTGGTTTCTTTTTTTGGTGGTATAATCAATTGCTACAAATGTTGACATGTAAGCACTATTATATACAATCTGGTAGCCGTATTTGTTATAGGCTCAGTCACTGCAAAATAACGGTCAGACCTGTTCAGAATATTAAAAAGGAGGAGCTTTGCTTAATATATGATAATCCTAACGTTGATAATTATTTCGTGAAACACGTCTCTGATTGGTTGTAATACAGAAATCATTGAAACGTGATTGGTCATTGACTCCCATTTGGGGCATGAGTTAAATAGTCATATGGTAATCTCTCGCTGCTCTAAAGGTTCCTCCAATTAATGGTGTTATATTTGTGGAAGGTACAGTACTAAATCTCAGCGCAATATTATCGCAATCCCTGATTTGGTATCTGCCGCGTTCCGCCTTAATGTACTGAAGCAGGAACTCTATCAAATAAGCAGATTCAGTTGCCATTGCAGGATTCTGGCTTAGATATCTGTGCTTTCACGTAAAATCAGATTTTTTTTGTTAAGGCCTTGGTAAATAACAACTCTTTTCTGGTAGAAGTGTCCAGGTAGGTATCGGCATGCAATGATTGAAATCATCTTTGTAAGTACACTGAGGTGCTATCATAGAAATATGCAAAATTTGTAGTTTACATAATTAAAAAAAATGGATTTACTCAGTTTTTAAGAAAGAGAGTGAAGTCTGAATTGGATTAATTCCTAAGGGAGAAAACAAACAAATACTAGGCTAGCTACAAGCCGCACTCTTGATGTGGTCAGGAAAGTTAAATTCCTCTGTCACAGGAAATATTCCAGGAACTCATCTCTCAAAATATCATAAACACCATAATAAATAGAGATTTAAATGTAGAGAAACGAGGTAAGACCTGGTTCACAAGCTTCTATCTTGGCACATTAATATAAAGGCGTATCAACAGTATAAAGTTCTATGGTCGCCATTTTTCTGGTAATAAATGGAGATTCATAGGAATATGTAAATCTTAACGGCAAGAAACGTTTCGGGCAATTTTTTACCGGCAAAGAGGTGTAAACAAATATTCAATATCGGTATACCAAGTGCGGAGGAAGTTTTCCAAGGAATTCATGATCATTGCAGGATTTTGCTAGAATGGCATGTTAACTATCCGTAGAGTCGAAAAAGCTAAAGTAACTTAGCCTATTACCAAAAGAATATTCTCTCTCATCAGTTTATTATTTATTTCAATACCTTCCCTCTATGGCAGAGAAGTAAGCAATGCCTGGATCCATCAAAATACATATTTAAGTTGTACTTCTACGTCAATTAAATTGAACAGAAAACCGTTTTAAAGTGCTCCACAGTAACATTCCTGTCAATTCACTCGATTCTGCCCCCATTGATGTTTGTACAGCCTTTAAAAAATTGATGGCGCAACTCTTGAAAATGGAAAGTTAGAATTTTGAAGACCGACTCACACCAGTACGTTGTTACATGTTCTAACTAGTTTGAGTATAAAGCGGACGGCGTAAGTCTCTCTTCATGCACTATTCCTATCATTCGCTTCAGTAGATCAGTCGGCAAGATGCTCATTTTCCGACGACGCGGGCCCACGTTCGATTCTGGTCAGGTTGATTTTTATTAATAATGTCGTTAATTTTCATAATGCCTACATGTTATCAGGTTCCGTTATATAAATACATTTGTATATAAATAATATTCCCGGTCGGGAAAGGCTCCTGGGTGGGATTTTTTGGGGTTTTTCCTCACCTGTATGATAAATGTCAGAAAGCTTAGGGCCCAACGGTCCCCGAAAATCATCCGGCCATCATCATTATCCTTATCATTATCATCATTTTTCACCGGTGTGCAAAGGAACGGGAATCTACCACACCTACAGTTCCCTAGTAAAGCTGCAAAGCATAGTATGGAAGTGCTATGATTGCAGTGAAGAACCAACCTCGGGCAAAATTACTATGGGATGGAATACATGGAAATAAATAAATTAAAGGAAACAGCATATATATATATATATATATATATATATATATATATATATATATATATAAGTAACGTTTATAACGTCTCATTACTTTGTTTACAAAACACACAGCTTAATAAAATTATTTATTTCCACTACCAATACAAAATGCGTCTGATCAATTTAAATTAAGTTAGTATCTAATTTCATTATACAAGTTAAGTCGTGAAAAACTGCATTGCTTCATACTAGGAGAGATGATTGTGGTCTAGTGGAGGGAGCTTCTGTTTCCCGTGCATGAGGTCGCGTGTTCGATCCTGCTGTCATGCTTTTTTCTCTCTCTCGTCCTTATTTCAATTAATTTTCTTCCTTTTGTTTAATTTATTTTGCTTTGTTTCATTATCAGTATTTACACGAAATTGTTTTCCATTGCACGACACACAACGAAATAGAACGGATTTAGTTTCTAAAATAGTTGTATACTTGTGAACCAAATAGCTGATCTCTGATCATGCGCAGTGACTTCGTTCTGAGACTTGAAAATTATCTGTGCGCCATCAATTATTTCAAAGGCTGTACATTTTATTTTATAAAAGGAGCGCTTTGGAAGTAGGAGGCCACGCTGTACTCTGAAGACCTATGGAAAACAGCAAGGAGGAGTGGTCCAATTTCTACATCGACGCTCTGGGCTTCTGCAGTGGAACATATGTTGCAGTGCGATAATAAGAAACAAGGTCGTCAAACGGAACAGCACCGCAAGTGGAAACGTGCATTTTCAGAAGCCTGGTTAGTAACACAATTATCCCCACAGATCAGAATCAACCCTACGTAAGCGATCTCCTTTGTTATCTATATTCGAGGAGACTGTCGCAACTGTCAGGTTAAAGTCTGACTTGCCTTGAAATCGGCTAATATAGGATAACGAACTTGAGATATTTGTGCGATGAACACATGAGGAAGTTTGCATTAGGTCATTTTTAGAAATAAAAAGGCGATACAAACGGAAACGAGTACCCAACATGCTATGACAAGAGACGTTTCAAAGTCACCTTATTGACGTAAATCTTCCAGGAGGACATTTCAAAATATGAAAATTTTGTTACTTAAATACGTACGTAGTTAGGGTGTTGACTAAGCAGTTGGCCGTATCTGGAACCAAGAGTGGCTCCTTGGCAGCCAATACCTTAATGACTATCGATATGGAATTTGCTCAATTAGCCTTGGTATATTTATCGATGTTAGTATTCAGCCGCAAGTTGATGTGGATTTAAAATGAAATGAGGTGTTTCCTCTATAGAGCTTGGGCATCAATAGACCACGAGGCCGAGAGAGGATAATGGAGGAGGAGGCAGAAGAGAGGAGGAGAAGAGGAGGGAAAGAGGAGGAGGAGGAAGAGGAGGAGCAGGAAGAGGAGGAGGAGGAGAGAGGAGGAGCAGGAGGAGGAAGAGGAGGAGCAGGAGGAGGAAGAGGAGGAGCAGGAAGAGGAGGAGGAGGAAGAGGAGGAGGAGGAAGAGGAGGAGCAGGAAGAGGAGGAGGAGGAAGAGGAGGAGCAGGAGGAGGAAGAGGAGGAGCAGGAAGAGGAGGAGGAGGAAGAGGAGGAGGAGAAAGAGGAGAAAGTCCGAAAGCCCGCCGATCGGAATAAACCACACTACTCTAGATGTAGCACAGAACTCAATTCACAGTTCTGGTTCCACATCATCGGTGTGGGGAACGAAAAATATGTTTTCAGTGAACGACACATTGCTGTAGCATATGCCCTGTAGTTCCCATAGAATTGGTTTTGAATTTTAAACGATGTCGGCCGCGGGTGGACTAATGGTTATGCTCCTTGCTTCTGGTTCCCGAAGTTCTCAGGTTCAAACCCTGCCGGGGTCGATAGATACTTTAGGACGGAAGAATCCAAGGAGCAAGTCCTCCGGGAGGGATTTTAAGCCGTGGGTCCCGAGTTTGAAGATTTTCAGGCTCGTAAAAAATCCTCAAGACTGAATGAAAAGGCCTCTAAGCAAAATTTACGGAATTGGTAAATTAGGTATTTAGCTATAAGTTTAATGAAATTGATTGAAATGTTGAATTTCATTAATTTCTATAATAATCCATTTATCCAAATCGTATCAAAAGCTTTCTCAATATCAAGGATGACTATAAAACTAATTTTCTTGGAGTTGAATTCCGTGACTTTCACATTTATCGATCTAGCAAGCTTTAGTGGAGCGCTATGTGATTTTTTAAAGCCAAATCGATGATTAAGAAAAAGTCTTTATTGAGTTCTCTCTATTTGTCGTGCTAAAATAAGTTCCTCCAGTATATTGCGCAGCACTGGTAGAACACTGATTGACCATAGTTTGTCAGGGTTGATAAGGTCTTTACTGGTTTAGGAATAGGTGACCATTTTAGCATTTTCCACACTTCAGAATAGTAGTGAAACTTTAAGTTAAGCTTCACTATTTGTCGGAGCAGGATAAGTGGTAAGTGATTTTCAGTCTGGTTAGGTATCCAGTGATGACCGGGAACACAGTGGGTTAGAAAAATTACGAACAACGGTTTTAATTCAGAAAACCGTATCATCAGGAAGGGCGAGAGGGAGAGGTATCTCGAGAAAAGTACTTACTTCGTGAGGTCCTCAGCTTCATGGGCTGGTGTTTGAGCTCATGGGAGCGGAAACGTGATGCAAGATTTTTAGCTAGAATGTGGTCTTTCTCCTTCGGGAGATAAGTTCAGGTTCTATTATTCTGAATGACCGAAGGAGGATGTGAACTTCAACTCCTTCGGATCCGTTTCAAAATCTCCCAAAGATAATTTTTGTTACTCTGAAAAACGCTGAAGTAAATAATTTAATTCAGCATTTCTTATTTCCTGATGACGAGTCCGTGCCAGACGAGCATAGCGATTGTAAAGTTGTTTGTGAAGGTGAGCGCCGAAATCGCGGTGCAATTTAAGGTACCGTTATTTTATATCAAATTATTTTGAAGTGTGGGGTCGGGTTGTTTTATTTGTGAAGTATGATTTTTTTATGTTGTTGATAATGTTATGGCCATTTTGATAGTGGCCTGTAAATTAAGGACAGCATGTTCTAATTGGTCTGTGGATTGAAAATAAATTGTCTGCTTAACCCATTCGTTAAAGATATTAGTGTAATTCTGCCAGTCAATGTGATGTTGTATATTTAGAGAAGATAAAAGAAATATAGGTGAAATATTAAAGAGCATCAGTTCTATAATAGGGAGAGCTCTATTTTGTAAATTTATATTACCAATAAATCCAACGTACTTGGGAGCGTGATCCTAATTGAGTGGACCTGTAACAGGAGTGAGGTGTGGAGTGGTAGGTACATTCTTAGAGTGTGCAATGTCAGGACTTTCGGAGCGGATGTGCGTGTTTCTGAAGAATATGTTATTCCTTGGAGCTGAGGTGTCTATATTATGAATTTGACAGTATGTTTTAAGTTATATACCAGAAACATTTTGGACACAATCATTCCAAAAAAGATTCTAGAGATAAAGTCCCGATTGGCAAGTAGCTAGATGAGACAGATGTAGGAACATTGAGGTAGGGTCTTGTAAGAAGTATGATTGGAGATTTATAGATTGGTGCTATACAAATTGTTTTATGGTTGGAGATTGGAAGTTTGATGCCGGTGGCTTCAATAAATTAGAGCCTCGAAAAGGGGCCACTCTATGACCAACAGATCTTTTAATGCACATTACAGTGCCTCCAAGGGGACGGTTTAGGCGGTCATTTCTATATATATATATATATATATATATATATATATAATAATGCAGACCTTTGAATCGATCACGCAATTTTATACGTGTTTCATTAAGAAGACGAATGCCAAAATCTGTCTCTTGTATAGAAGTAATTAGCTTAGACACACTATTGACATTAAAAGCTGTGGCATTGAGATAACTTCCTTGATGAAACCTATACATTATCACCGAAACATATATTTACCAGATAGGCATATACAAAAATTCTCCATGGGGATTATCACATCCGCCAACATTGGTTCAATGTTTTTGAGGAACCTTTGTCCATGACTAGATATGGGGAGTTAGGAGACAGACCTGGTTTATCCTACATCATAGCTTGCTGCAGATTTGTTTGCATTGGATGCGTCAGTGTCAACCATTTCATCTGAAAGATATTTCGGATTTAATCGGTTTGGATGTGAAAGTTCGGGATGAGGAACAGTGGCTTTGTGGCTAGCGGAAATGACAATTTTCTTACGGAATGCGAGTTTTGCCTTTTAATATTCAGGACAGCTGAGATAGGACAATCCTGATGCACCGCAGTTGGCGCACTTTAATCGGAACTTGTCGGAAAATCTGTCACAGTGGTTGTATAATAGAGCAAATCCTCTATCGTGTTCACAACCTTGAGGTCGACAAAAATTGTGCCTTTGATTTCTTTAACTAACTCACTGGCACTATCGAACCCGTAGGTTTATGGCCGCACGGACATAAGCTCTCCATACATTCCTATCCTGAGCCAATGATTTCCAATAATCCCTGTATAATCTACTTCCCTCAAATCATAGTCAATGTTATTTTCCCACCTCATTCGTGGTCTACCAACTGGGCGTTTTCCCTCTAGTTTTCCTACAAGAAGCTTCCATGCACGTCTTTCATTCCCCATTCGTGCCACATATCCTGCCCATCGCAGTCTACGAGACTTAATTGTTCTCATTATATCTGGCTTCCTATAAAGACATTGTAATTCACTGTTATGCAGTCTTCTCCATTCACCTGTCTGTTCATCTATCTTAGGTCCAAATTTTTTTTCTAAGAAGTTTATTCTCAAATATTCGTAATCTCCTTTCTTGCCTTAAAGTAAGAGCCCATGTTTCGCATTCATATAATATAACTGGTAGAATAATAGTTTTATATATTTTCAGTTTAACGTTTTTTGAAAGGAGTTGGGAAGTCAAGAGTCTCTGTAATGTATAATAACATGCATTTCCAGAATTGAGTCTATGTTTAATTTCGTTGTACATCTCATTCCTGTTTGTGATTATTGTTCAGCCACTTCCTCAAAATTTCTCTCATTTGTCATTAGATGTCCATTTCCATTATATAATGTATTTTTATGTGTGACCATATATTTAGTTTAATTGGTATTTACTTCCAGTCCAAATTTCTTAGTGTTACTCAGTAGTGTGTGCGTGTTGGCCTTTAGTATCTCCTCCCTATCGGCCAGTAGTACTGCATCATCAGCATAAACTAACCGCTTATTAATACCATTGAGTTGTGGGTCTTCTTCATCCACTAAAGATTTGATGGCATGCTCTAGTACAAAATTAAATAGTAGAAGAGATAGTGCAGCTCCTTGCTTCAACCTATTGTGGATTTGAAAAGTATCCGAAAACTGTTTGCCTACACGCACCCTACTCTTTGTGCCATTTAGACACATTCGTATAAGTTTAACTAACTTTTTAGGAATTCCGAACTCCAGCAGGATACTATATAACTTCTCCCTCTTAATTGAATCGTATGCCTTTTGGAAACCTACGTATAGTTGATGTACAGTGACATTATATTCCCATTTCTTTCTAAAATCTGTCTTAAGCTAAAAATCTGATCTGTTGTAAACCTGTTTCTTCTAAATGCACATTGATGCTCTCCTAGAATCTCATCAATATAAGGAGGAAGTCTGCTTACTAATATATGTGTTAGAATTTTGTACGAAGTTGAAAGTAATGAGATGCCTCTATAGTTGTTGCAATCAGTTTTATCTCCTTTCTCATAAATTGGGCATGACAATCGATTCTTTCCATTCATCTGGAAGAGCTTCTTTATCCCAAATCATATTAAGCAACTGGTGTATCTTGTCCATCAATTTTTCTCCACCTGATTTTATCAGTTCTGCTGGGATCTCATCTGAACCTGATGCTCTATACAGATTCAATTTTTCTATCGCCATTTCAACCTCTAACGCATTTGGTTCTACGATTAAAATTTCTGCTGTCTGTAAATTATCCTCTTCGATACAAAGCTTCCTGATTCCTGACTACCTTCTCCTGGCCATGTAACTTCCTGTAGAGCGACTATATACAAGGGTAATTTATCTAATTCACGGGTTAATACCTCGAGCGCCACGCTATTGTATAAAGTCCTAACATTCCATGTTCCTGGGAACATGTCCCTATGTTTCAGCCTATGGCATGGGTTCCCTGAAGTGGTCCCCGCCCGGAGAACCGAATGGGGGACTATTTGACCTTCAGAAAATTTTACCCCAGTTGAACTCATGTCCGCATTTCTTGAGGGTTGTATTTTCGGTGAAAGATCGTCACTCTTTCGACCAAGGTACTTTTTTCGTCTGACTCATCATCTTCGACCAGTCCGGCATGGGTAACCCTATCGGCAGCAATGCTACCGCCGGCATACCTCTCGGGATCATTTAAGCACGCAAGCCACTCCACCACGACAAGGTAAAGATACCATGGAGGGTTTGATTTCTTTATTAATCTTAATTCAATCTCCTTGTCCTATGAAAGCTACGGTTGGAGGTGAAGGTTAACTTCTTTTGAGGTACACTAAAGGGTTGGATATTACGTAGTTAAACAACAGGAGTCACAGTCTACTTTGATGGTCCAGGTTGGGTTGCGGAAGGTCCGACAGTGCCACGAGCGTTAGCGAAATTTGAAAAAGGGTTATGAACAGGCACTTCAATGACATTATATGTCATTGAAAATCAGATGTTGATATACTCGGAACGATTGTTTGTAGTTTTTTTAGAAGCTTTTCTATTTTTTGAGTCCATGGCCCTAGTATTTGAGGCAGTGAGCCATGGAGTTTCAAGCCCCGGTGTGAAAAAAACACGCGGTCAGAAAATTCATGGTCACAGGTTATAGTAATTATAACATGTAATGGAGGTACTTAGATTTGATATTAGTTGAAGCACGTAGTTTGTAGATATTTTAAACTCAAGTTCGAGGCATGGCAAATACCTCTTCCTTACACTATAATTTTGGGAATGCCTGTAAATAGTTAAAGATTATAGAGAATATTTAGCGAATTTGAGCGGCTACTTTCTCATATTTAGAGCCATTTTTACATTTTTCCTTTTTAAGGAATTCTTCAAAATCAACCAGACCATTCTTCCAGAGGTCTCTAGTGTACAAATTTCCGCATCACCCATCTACATCTATTAGGTCATCGTTGTCCTCCATTGTGCTTGGGTTTCTCAAAGACTTCGTCCAAGGTTAGGCACGAACACCGGACAAATAATAAAAATTACATTTGGACTTAATCATTAGAACAGTTAAAGTTTGTAACACAGTTGCTAAACTACACTTGATATCACTAAAACACACGAATTTCATGACGAGTGTAAAGCTCGTAGGGTATTAGCGACCAGAAACTCACCCGATGTTTGGTGACACATTAAACGACACTGTCACTATACGTAACACTTGGAATGTATCACTAGTTATTTAGTAGAGTTTCAGGGCAGTATAAGGGCCGCAGCTTGAGACAAAGCAGCACCGTTGATCGTAGAAGAACCACTAGCTATCACCAGGAGAATATATTACTTCTTCGATATCACAATAATGAATAATGATATTACTATATATGTCATCATTGCAACAAAAACACAATTGTATCATTCTTCAAATAATATTTTGTGTACTTCATACTATTATATAAGACTATTATTAACATTACTATAAATCTCTCTCTTTACCTTAGTATAACCTCTACTTTGTGGGTATTCTCTACACAGCCCAAGTTACCCTGGTCTTAGAGGGATACAACCTGTCGGGAGAGGATCTTTAACTTTGGTTCATACACGTACATTTTAGACCACTAAAGGACATGGAGGGTCTCCATGGATAAGTGATTAGCTCTATGCCAGTGCTACATTCGAGATAACATGAACATTTTTAGAGATAAGGCATATCATTCACTCATTCATGCACATTAAACAAGGCTAATATTAAAGTATAATACTGAGAGGATTCCCGGGCTAACGGGAAAAGAGAATACGGCCGCCGAGTCGTCTCTCCATGTTACGCGGCATAGTAACTGCACGGCTCACCGCCGCCGAGATATTGAAACTTAACCGCGAGGCGAGACAGTTGAGTTTCATACTTGTAAGGTGAAACATGCGTTGTGTATTCTCATATTGGTGGTCTTAGTTCATAGTTATTATGTCTCGATCTGTATTTACAGTACAGCATAGGGTATTTATGCAGGATAATTATGTGAAAACAGAGTCTTGCAGAGAAGTCGTTAGACGATTTCGAACACAATTTCCAGATGTAAATCCTCCAAATAGAGATATCGTTCGTCAATTTGTAACAAATTTAGAGAAACGGATTCTTTTCTTTATAAGAAACCAAAGGTAACAAAACGTGTGCTTGCTGAGGAAAAATTAGATGAAATAGGAGAAAGATTAGAACATACGCCAACAAACTACTTAAGACGACTTGCACAATAAACTGGTGTTTCTAAGGCGTCAGCATTGCGATCTACAAAACGTTTACATTTGAAACCATACAGAATAACTGAAATTCATGAACTTCAGCCACGTGATACTAAGATGCGGTTGCGTTTTTTTAAATTGGATGTTGCAGAACGTTAATATTGGAATAATTTATCTGTGATTAATATGGTTCTCAGACGAAGCCTGGTTCCACATAAATGGGCATGTTTCGACGCAGAATAACAGGTATTGAAGCCAGCAAAACAACCATCGCATACATAAAATTCCCCTGCGAGACGAACGGATAGGAGTATGGTGTGCGGTGAATGGTTACAGAATTATAGGACACTTTTTTAAATAATACAATGAATGCACAGAGATGGCATACTGAAATCATTTTCTAAGAACTAACTGACATTGACTGTGGAAATTGATATTTCCAGCAAGACACTGCAACTGCACATACAGCTGAAGACTCGTTAAAATTAATTAGCGAAATGTTTGAAGATCGGGTTATTAGTGTGGGCTTGCGGCCATCACGGCCTCCATATTTAACTGTTTGCGATTTTAATTTGTGGGGATACTTAAAAAATAAAATGTATGCAACAAACCCCATACATTAGACGATCTGAAAGATTATATCAGAACAGAAATAAACTCAATAACAGAACAGCAACTAATGCTTGTGAATGAGTGTTTCCAAACAAGGTGCCGGAAATGTGTGGAAGTTGCAGGAGAACATTTTCAACATCTCCTCTCATAAGGCAGGTAACTTATTTTCGCTATTCTCATGATCATGCCTGGTCCAAGTTTCACTTCTTTCAGAAGTAGGAAAAGAGCCGTGCAGTTGCTATGTCGCGTGACGCGGAGTGAGGACTCAGCGGCCGAATGCGCTTTTCCCGCTAGCCCGGTCGTAGGTCGGGAGATCCTCTTTGTATTTGTTAAGGTGAGATGGTGTTCGGGGATAATTTGGGTCTTAATATTTCTCGACATTTGTCTTAGAGTTGAGTAAAGAAACTGAAGTAACCTCATCTAGGGAATGTGTCCCGTTCAAGGATGGTCCAAGACCACAGCAGTGGGCAATATTATTATTATTATTATTATTATTATTATTATTATTATTATTATCACCATCATCGATATTCACGGTATAAGCCATGTGGCTTGTTCCGGTCTCACAGATTCTCATTCAAAGTTGAATCCATCTCATTTTCGGTCTACCAACATTCCTGTCTCCTTTGGTTTGTAATTAAGTTTAATTTTTGGTATGCGTTCATCTTTCATTCTTTGAACACGTTTTTCCAGTTTTTTCTACATTATTTTATTTTATCTAAAAGTTTAAAAATATTTAGCTCATTTGTAATATCTTCACTTCTTCTTTTATCTAAGTTTGCAGCCAGCTACACTGCTTTTTTTATCTTCTCTTTAAGTTAAAACCCAAAATTCACTAGCATGCAATACTAAGGAGACTGACTGCCACTGCTTTATAACATTTTAGTTTTGTTTCCTTTCTTGTATTTTTAAATATTGTTTTAACTGTGTCACATATATAATTAAATTTATTAAGTTTGTTAAAAAATCTTCATTTTTAAAATAGGATATTTTAAAATTTATTTATTTTCATTATTATTATTAATATATTATTATTATTATTATTATTAATATATTATTATTATTATTAATATTAATATATTATTATTATTATTATTATTAATATATTATTATTATTATTAATATATTATTATTATTATTATTAATTATTATTATTATTATTAATATATTATTATTATTATTATTAATATATTATTATTATTATTATTAATATATTATTATTATTATATTATTAATATATTATATATTATTATTAATATATTTATTATTATTATTATTATTATTATTATTATTATTACACCTTACTACTCTAGTACTACAAACCAATTAAATACGTTTTTTTTAATTTATAACTCTAGCTGTTGAAAGAATTAGAACAAATACAATTATTAACTTGATTTGAAGAATAAGCGCAACATTAGATGGCTGTATTTTACTTACAATATTTCAAATGTCGGATATGAGTAATTGGATACGTGTGAATTAATATTTTATCACAGCAAAGGGAAGCACAATATTTAAAAAGATACAGTGTATTCAAGAGTGACGTGTGGTGGAATAAAGCGTGGATAGCGACAGTATGAAAGAAAAGTACACTTTTATCGTTCCTGTGAACTCCAGTATCCATAAATATATAAAAAGCAGTAGGAATTATTAAGGCAGTAAATTGTATATTACTGTTGTTATAAAGCTAAAAAGTCAGCATTTTGAGGAAGTAGAATTTTAATTTTTAATTTAAAGGAAGATAAATATTTTACAGAAGAGAGATTCTTAATAGATATTCGCCGTGTTTCTGGTACAAAAATATTGCAGCTTCTTGAATAAATAAAGTAAAATTGTAGTAAAATATAACGCGTATGAATACAAATTTAAATGGAATAACATCAGAAATAAAAGTCGCCATTTCAAAATTGATATGGTATACAAAATTCCCTATTATAGTTCCTCATTATATATTGTCATAGCTTAGTTGGATGAGGCAACATAAGTACATTTGGAAGGTCGTGGGTTCAAGTTTCCATGTGAGCATTATTCGTAAATTGACCTAAATATTCTGGGAAGCCATCGCCTTGTCGCCTGGACTCACCCTGACGGAAATGATTATTAGATTGTGTTCTGGGGGTAAAGGAGGACGTCAGGGAATTCAGATAACCCGCTGCTATCTCCTACTGATTGTCTAGAATGTTGGAATCTTAACCTCTTAACCTCAAAAGGGATCCAATGAGATTGTTTTACCTTTGCCTTCATTATGTATCCAAACTCTTAAGTAATGCTGTTTGTAGACCTACATTTTGTTGCTGGTAGACCAACAGACTATGGTTCCAGACAGCCAGTGAGAGAACGGTAGAACTGCATACGCTAATAACGTATCGAATATTAAGTTATGAAAATAATGTGAATTAAATTTTCTTTGATTATGATTAATACTGGTATATTAGTGGTGTATATTATATTAAGAATAATAATTAGTAAATACAAAAACAATGAAAGCGCTTTATTGCATATTTATTTTTATAACATAAAACTTCATAATATTTATAATTCTAACAATCTTACTGCTGCGGTCTAGAAGCTCGGTGTCTGCGGGCAGCATATACAGACCGAAAAATGCCAATATAAAATTATAAATGGAAATTATAATAATTAAAAGGCAGGAATAGGATAAATGTTATCGCTAGTGTAGTGAGCGGGAAAACACAAGACCAGACTTACAGCGTACAGTCCACAAAACATGAAAAGTGGAAGACAAAATGAGAATATAATTTCACACTTTTACTTTATATAATTAATAATATTTTATATAATCTGCCTAGTTTCACTATTCAGTACCTCCCTCTTCACTCGCGGAATGGTAGTTTAACGAAATGCCACCACATACACGACTGAACTAGATCTATTGCAGAAAGAAACTGAAGTACTTGTGACGTAGACTTGATGTTATAGGCCGTAGTTCCGAAATTAGCTGTTCCTGTTTCGGCCTTTGTAGGCTAACACATTACAGACCATTTATAAATTACATATTTTGTTACTCTGAACTTCTGATACCATTTAAAGTAACTTATATTTATATGCATGTCCTCTGTCACCTGCTCTTTTCAACATCTTCCTAGAAGACCTAATGAAGAACAGCTTCAGCAATACGGGAGGCGTAAACTTGGGAGGAAGAAGAATTAAGTGCATAAGATTTGCTGATGATATGGCTTTGCTAGCAGACAATGCAACGTCACTATGGAATATGCTAATAGAGCTAAATGACAAGTGCCAGGATTAAGGAATGAAGATAAATATAAATAAGACGACGGCCATGATTATAGGAAGGAAACCAAGGAAGATAAACATGAGTATTAAAGATGTGGCCATTGAGCAAGTTGCGAGCTTCAAATTCTTGGGTTGTACTATCAGTAATAACATAAATTGCGGTCAGAAAGTTAAGAAGAGGATAGCAACGACAAGAAAAGCTTTTAACAAGAAGAGAAGCATTTTCGGCGGACCTTTGACAAAATAATTACGGAAGAGGCTAGTGAAGTGTTTTGTGTGGAGTGTAGCATTGTATGGTACAGATACTTGGACTTTACGACGGAATGAGGAAAAGCGACTGGAAGCTTTTGAAATGTGGATATGGAGAAGGATGGAACGTATAAAATGGACAGGCAAAATAAAAAATAAAGATGTGATAGACAGAGTGGGTGAAGGAAGAACAATGCCTGGAACTCATAAAAAAGAGAGAAATAAATTGGTTTGGCCTGTGGCTAAAAAGAAACGCCTGCTGATGGATGCCCTATAAGGAATGGTCAAGTAAACAAAGGTTAGAGGCAGAAAAATACATCAGATGATAGACAATATTAAAATAAATGGTTTTTATGCCGATACAAACAGGAAAGCTGAGTTAAGGAATGTGTGGAGAATGCTGAGTATGCAGTGAAAGACCTGCTCTTGGGCAAAAAACTGTGTGTGTGTGTATATATATATATATATATACAAGCATGCATTGGTTTTTATTTCATTGTTACAATTTATTGACGAAATTATAGTATTTCTGTTTAGCAGGCACACTTAAGAATACTATCGGTAAAAAAACTGTTCTATAGAAATTCTAACTTTAATAGATTTATATATGAACTTTTATATTAAATTCCTGCGGCATTTACCATTATAACAACACTAATCGAGATATAATTTACAAACTAAACCAACTAAATTGTCGAAACCGGAGGTTTTGACCGCGCGAAATTAAGCTCTCCATACATAACTCTCCTGACCTACATGTGCTGTAGATTTCTCAACCTACCTGTCTGTTCGTCTCTCATTGATCCAAGCATTCTCCTAAGCCCTTACTTCTCAAATACATTTTTTCTCTCTTTTAAAGCAACTGAAAGAAAAGCAGTTTTATACAATTTTAGTTTACATTTTTAGAGAAGTTGGTATGATGTGAGTCCCTCTAACCTACAATAGCATACGTTTACTAATTCAACCAACAGTATGTTTGATTGTGTTCCTCATGTTTGTGTTATGCAGGTATTTAAATGCCGTCATGTGTTCAAGATGTATCTCGGTTGTAAATTGTACGTCCTCATTTAATAATGTATTTACTCTGTATAAGTGTTGAAAGCCCTCTTTGTCCTCTAAATATGTGATTGCATACAGTATCACAAACACTGAATAGCAGAGGAGGTAGTGCATGTCATTCTAAACCGTATTGAATTTTAAAATTATTGGAATAAATGTATGCTTAATTGCGGTCTACTACTCGTACAATTCGGAACATTATATATTTTATGAATGCCTAATTCTAGCGAGTTACTATAAAATTTTTCCTCTTAATTGATTTGTATGCCTTTAAAAGTCTGGATTCAGTTCATGTACAGTGATATCACATTCCTTTTTCTTATCGGGATTTAATGTATAATATTAAACAAAGTTAAATATTATAGACATAACTAACTCAATGGTAATATAAAACCTGAGGTTAATGGCCACACGGATATAAGCTCTCTATATAACCCTATCCTGAGCACTGTTTCCAATTCATCTCCTGTATAATTTATTTTCCTCAAATCATGGTTAATATTATTCTCCCATCTCATTCCTGGCCCAATCACTAGGGTTTTCCTTCTGGTTTTCCAATTAGAAGTTTACATGTTCATCTTTTATTCTCCATTCGTGACACGTATCTGCCCAACGCAGACTTAACTCTTCTTACTATATCAGGTTTACTATAAAGAAAATTTATCTCATTGTTATGTAATATTCACCATTCGCCAGTCTATTCATCTTTGCTTGGTCCAAACATTTTTATAAGAACTTTATTCTCAAATTTTCATCATTGAAGTAAGAGTCCATGTTCCGTTTCCATATAATATAACTAGGAGAATTACAATTTTAGATATTTTTAGTTTAACTTTTTCTGAGAGTAGTTTGGACGTCAAACGTGTATGTAATAATAATAACATACGTTTCCAGAATTGATCCTATATTTAATTTATTTGTGCACCTCATCCCTATTTAAAATTATTATTCCTAGGTATTGAAATATTGCCACTTCTTCAAACTTTTCTTCATTTTTATTAACTTTCTACTTCCATTAAATAATGTCTTTCTATGTGTGACCACATACTGTAGACCTGATTCTTCAATTCCATATTATTATCACTTATTAGGTTGTCAATGTAAAGAAGATCTGGATATCTATGTATTTGTTAGAAGTCTGTACAAAGTTGAAACTAATGAAATACCCCTTTAGTTGTTACAATCAGTTTTATCTTATTTCTTATAGACAAACTATTCTGTCCATTCATTTGGATGAGCCTCCTTTTTCTGAATCATACTAAGAAATTAGTGTATATTGTCCAGTATTTCACCTCGAATTCTGCGCCTTAATAATTTTGTATTTTATGTATAATCTAGAATATATATTTTTTATCGTTAACTTTAACATATTTATTGTGAGCGAATTCGCGCAAAAAATACTTTCTTTAAAAAAATTGGAATAAATCTAACCCCGAAAATTCAAAGCCAATTTAAGTTTAGTTTCACTCAGCAAGATTCCAGTACAAGTAATCATATGATTAGCATAACGCAATCACATTTTGGTTTGAGTTTAATTTTCGAATTCCATAACTTTCATATAAAGTTATACTAAGTTTTTCTCGTGAAGCTCAGTGACACCGTAAGAGACCCTATACAGAGTGTCTCTGAAGTCACTATTCATTTCCATGAAAATACTACTATTTTCTATTCTTTGTATACATATTTAGCTTAGTGCAAGATATTTAGCACGGAAGAACGGGTTGCATTGTTTGTGCAGGGTACGCGGATTGTCATATGAAGACGCCACTGCTGAACTTACCCATACATTCCGTAAACCAGCCCCAACAAAAACACACATTAATCTGTTTGAAAATATATTTAAGCGTACCGGCAATGTGTGGGATGAGACACGTCATGAACGATCACGCGTATCAGCAGAAGCAATGCAGCAGGATCAAATTGCAAGTGATAGTCCGAACGCATCAACTCGACGCCTCAGTAGGAAGTTGAAATCCCCTCGCAACACAGTCAATGGTGACAGTATAATAATTTAAAAACATGTTTTTAATATTTTTTGTTATATGTGGAAAATTCTACGTTTCACTCTAGGAAAAGTACTTATCACTCCTGCTTGATATACGGAATCGTATTACAGAAGCAACAGGCTTTTTTACGGTTTAAATTTTAAGGCCTACATTTCATTTCACAGCTGCAAAATGAAGTATCTGTTTTCACTAGATAGGGGTCATGTTGAAAGGTAGTAGATTATGTGTAAAACTTCACAATGATATTGATTTTTCAATCATTGCCTCCCTTCATTGACGTGAATGGCGACTTTAGAGACACTCTGTATTAATAAAATGCCTATTGTAAACCCAATAATCGACCCTGAACCTATCAGACGCGTTAATTGTTATACCACATAAGTAGTAAATTTCTTCACTGGTGTATTATTCCCCCCCAGATATGAAAATGTTCCCATAGTGCACTCCGTAGAACTCTGACTTTCGTCACAACATTACTACATTTCATTTAAACAGAATTGAAATAAAGAAATAAATAATTGTACCTTAACTTTTAGTGTTCGATAGAGTTTTGCCTATAACCTAATATATAAAAATGAATATGTGTTTGTTTATTTGTTCGTACTTTAAGCGCGGCCATACCGTTGACCCCATTGTGATGGGGTTTTGCAAAATGTTCAGGATATTCCCGGGATGAACATAAGCTATACGAGAGTTGAGATACTTAACTCCTACGCCCTTCAAAACACCCTTATATGCCTTACAATGCCTAAACCATAACAAACACACAACATTAATTTTCACAGAATTGAATATCTCAAAAAACTCTACAAAAAAAGTCCGTGACAGCATATGTTTATATTTTACAGATAACACACAATAGCCATTTTTGTCTTTCACTGATGCCAATAAGATCGGAATAAGTATATTCCCGGGCAAGCATGTGTTGCCATACCATTCATTCGATTGTCATGGGGCTTTATGCAAAATGTTCAGGATTTTCCAGGGAAGGTTATTGGTTACAAGATAGTTTTAATGCTCAAGCCCTTCACCCTTAAAAATCACCTTCTACAGTGAAAAAAACGTGAAAAAATGTCGCTTTTTCCGTAAGCTTAAATGGCTTACGCTGCCCAAACCATAACAAATAAACAAAATTATTGTACACAGAATTGAATAATTCAAAAAAACTCTACAGTAAAGTCAGCGACAGCATATGTTTATCTCTTACGGATAACTCACAATAACCATTTTTGGCTTTCAGTGATGTCAAGAAGGTCGGATAAGTAGATTCCCGGGCAAGCATAGCAGCACACGGCAGATATTGTTTTATGGATAACTCAAAATAACGAATTTTGTCTTTCAGTTAATTTATGCCAAGTACATCGGGATGCGTAGATTCCCTGACTACGCCGGGTAATCAGCCCAGGGTATCTAAAAATAGTAACGATATAAATTTATATTTATTTTTCCTTTTCTTATTCAACTAAATGCAAAACACATAATTTATTTAGGTGTAGCAGCGCACGCCGGGCATTAGCTATTAACCAACAAAATAAGAAGAATAAATGAGCAGATTATAGAGACATTTATTGTTTTGCTTATCACAAGTAACGTAGTATTGCGGATTTAACAATTATCAGCCAAATGTGATCAATTCTGAAAGTCTATCGCGATACTTAAAATATTGCAGTACGGTATTTGGAATGAGCAATTTAATCGCACTGCAGTCAACCTTACGCTAAATTAAATCCTGTTGAGTAACACAAAGAAATCAACCATAAAAATGAAACCACACGTATATTTATCAAAGGGAAATTAATTTTAAGAAAAAATCGCAATGCCAAATTTCAGCACTAATTACAAATCGCTTAGTCATTAATTACCAAAAATATGTACACATTAAAGCAATAAATATTATCAAGGGTAATGACCCTCAACTCCAGTGTTATATTCCATATACAAGGGTACGATATTCGAAAATAATTTTGATGAGATTTGAAAGGTAACTTATGTCAGAGTGCAGGGTTGACAGAAACTCTAATCGGCATTCTTATGGTCAGGCTCTAATTTCCACCTTCTATCGGGAGGGGTGTGTCTTTACTTCAGCTATCTTGTGTGTTTTCATCAGTGGCCTTGACTTAATGCTAAAGAGAGATTCAGGGAGACCCGCCACCACGTACGTAGAATCCTGTGTTATGTGTAATTCAGAGTTCTTGCTTTCTAACTAAAGATAATCGCTCAACATGACTGGATTATAATTTTAATCCGAGACGTGAGTTAAAAAAATAGGAGGAAGTGATTCGATTGAGATATTCCATCCGTAGTAATTCTGCCCGAGGGCAGGTCTTTCGTTGTTCATTTTCATGCTATGCTTTGCAGCTTTACTAGGGAATTATAGATGTGGTAGCTTCGTGTTGTTTTCCACACCAGTGAAGGATGATGATGATAGTGATAAGGATTATGATGATGGCCGGATGATTTTCGGGGACCGTTAGGCTCTAAGCTGTCTGACATTTGCATTACAGGTGAGGAAAAATCCCGAAAGAGCACATCCAGGAGCCGGCCCCGATCGGGAATCAAACTCGGACCCGCTACGTGATAAGGTAGCACGCTACCTCGAGACCACAGCGCGCTGCAGCGGTCAGATATTATGAAGTGTAATAAAAATAATCTAATATATAAAAATGAATGTTTGTTTGTTTGTTCGTATTTTATGCGCTGCATTACCGTTCACTCGATTGTGATTGGGCCCTTTGAAATATGTTCAGGAGTTTCCCGGGAAGGTTTTAGGCCATAAGAGAGTTGTAATATTCACCCATAAAAATCATCCTTTATAGTGAAAAAGTGAAAACATGTAGCTTTTTGGACGCTTATATGGCTTATGTTACCTAAATCATAACAAATACACAAAATTAATGTACACAGTATTGAATATTTAAAAAAAACTCTATTAAAAAATCCGTGACAGCAATGATCAGTTTTTTTCTTTTATTGATGCCAACAAGATCAGGATAAGTAGATTCCCGGGCAAGAGTAGCAGCGCATGGTGGATATTCTTTTACGGATAACCTACAATACATTTTGTATTCCAGCTCATTTAAGCCAAGAAGATAGGGATATGTAGGGCTATATTACCGGGCAACAACGGGTAATCAGCACGGGCTATCTAAAAATAATTACGATATATATTTGTGATTATTTTTACCTTACTTATTCAACTAAATATAAAAACGTTAATTTTCATTTATTTGGGCGTAGCAGTGTACGGCGGGTATTAGCTAGTTTAACAATCGTGTTGACTAGGGTGTAATTACTATTATGTCTATGTTCTATTCCTTTGTTGTTAGAACAATGTGAATTTACCCTATTTTTTCAGTGTTCTTGCATCTTGAAATATTGGCAGCGGTGGTCTAGTAATCAAGTTCCTTAACTCTACTTTCGAATATCGTGGGTTCAAACCCGACCGGTATCAAGGTATCAATGGATTTTTAGAATGGAGAAATCCAAGGGACATGTTCTAAGCCGTGGGTCCCGAATTTCAAGATTTTCCGACTCGTTAAATAATATCAAGCAAAATTAGTGCCTCTTAAATAATAAATTAACCACCTTCACCATCCAAGTAATACCTTACTTGCCTATTAGATATCTCATTGAGGCGATATGCTTACCACATGTAACTCACTCACATATAAAGGTAAATAAGAGTAATTAAATATTCTTGATCAAAACATTCTCGGGCATTTAATATGCGTGGCACAGTCATTACGGTATGAGACTGAGCGCATAGTGGCGCTGTGGTATGGTACCTTCTCAGTTAGTCTCTCGTTCCAGCAAGAGACAGTTGAGTTCATGCACTGTAAGCAGGACTACGGTCTTTGCTGTGACGGTGATTTGAATGCGCATTTCGGAACTCGAGATGTCACAGTTAGAGCAACATCAAGTTCTGTCAGAAATTAGACAAGACCGCTGTCGAAACGTTTCAAATGATGCAGCAAGTTTACGGTGAGTACGCATTGAGTCGCAGTGTTGTGTTTAGGTGGTACCTACGGTTTTTGCAAGGAAGAGACAGTTTTGAAGATTATGTGCATACTGGTCGGCCAACAAATAATTCGAACTAAACGCAAGATCGAAGAAGTAGTAATGTTGAAACGTGCTAACCGCTCCCAATCAGTAGACGATCTAACAGCAGCGGTAGGAGTCAGCCATGGTACTTGCTACAAAATTCTGTCTGATGACCTGAACGTGTCTCGTATTACCCAGCACAGTGTGCCACGAATTCTGTCACAGGACAAACGTGATGACCGCATGACGATTTATAGTGACTTCATCACTAGTGCTGACGATGATCCGACGTTTGTCAATCGGATAAAAACTGGAGACGAAATATGGTGTTATTATTATCATTATCATTATTATCATTATTATCATTATTATCATTATCATCATTATCATTATTATTATTATTATTATTATTATTATTATTATTATTATTATTATTATTATTATTATTATTATTATTATTATATTCTATGTCTAGATGGCGAAAAATTCTTAAATACCTTTTATTTTGGGGAATTATGTATGAATCAAATTCAAACTTTAAGATGTAGTAATAATAATAATGAAAATGGTCGAAATATATATCACATCGTGTTATAGTGCAAGGATAGAGGTTGGTACTATTTGAAACGATATTAACGGTTTAAAATCAAACTGCATGTGATAGAGGAAGCTGTTGTAGCGATAAACTAAAATCCTATTTAATCGGCTGTAAGCGCTAATGTGACAAGACTCATGGTATTACATTACATGAATCGATATTTTGACGTGCGGAAGCAGTTGGCAATTTGACAGCTGTGTACGATTAACGGTCATTACTCGCCATGACTACTATTTTATCATCACGGATCAGTTGATGATATAAATCTGTCTAAAATGTCCATTTATATTCGGTGTCGAAGTGATGAAAAGAGTTAACTGAAAATAATGACACTTTCATTTCAACTACACATCCAAATGCTGCCAATTTCTAGTTTCATTACTTTTTATCCGAAATCCCAGAAGTGCCAACACTGATTCATTAATATACATTTTACAGGAAAAAGGCACTTATAAGAGAGGAAGTGAGATTACGAGTATTTGAGAATGAAGTCCTTAGTGCATTTTTTTTGGACCAAAGAAAGATGAACAGAAATGTGAATGGAGAAGACTATAAAACAACAATTAGCTATATGGTCTTCAGAGGAAGCCAGATATAATAAGAAGAGTTAAGTCTCGTAGACTACGATGGGAAAGACATGTGGCACGAATGGGTAATGAAAGAAGTTCATGGAAGCTTCTTGTAGGAAAACCAGAAGAAAACGTTGATTTGGTAGACCAAGAATGAGGTGGGAAAATAACATTAGCCATGATTTGAGGGAAGTGGATTATACAGGGAATGATTGGAAACAGCTAAGGACAGGGATGCATGTAGAGCTTATGCGCGCGCGGCCATGAACCTACGGTTCGATAGTGCCAGTGAGTTTTTATAAGAGAAAGTCAACATGTTTCCTAGGTTTCTTTCCCATTTTATCATATTGAATATTGTTGAATCAAAAATAAAGCTAGCTGAAAATAAAGAAAGGACTGTAGAAACAACAGAACTCTGTACAAGTAAAAACAGCTGTTACTTTATAATGTAAATATGTCATAATGCATCATTTTATTTTCAGAAAGTGGCAGCTCAGATGGTAACTTCGAGACTTTCGATTTGGGAGATTTCGTGTTCAAATACCGGGGTCGACTAAATTCACTGTGACTTTTCTGTGATTTTGTTAAGTTGTCGAAGTAAATTCTTGATTGGAATTTTATTGCTATAATCTATTTCACAATTATTCAATTAATTTCCAAAAAAGACAAATACATACAACAATATAGATTATTTTAATGCCCCTGGTTGTCCTTTTGGACATTTCTGGTGTTCTCTCTTGGCATTGACGTAATTGTAACTCACTTTTGAGGTTGGGGCGCCTGGAAGGCGGGGTTACGTTACCTTGATGATATGATGGGTGATAATAGTGGTGCGCCAGGAAAGTCCTAAATCCTAAAGCTTAATCTAACATGAATTTGAATGATGATTGTGTTGGCCATATGATGTTCGGGGACCATTTGGGCCTTAACGTTTCCTGACATTTGTCTTACAGGTGAGTAAAAACCCCGATAATAACCTCACCCAGGAAACTGTCCCGACCGGGGATCGAACCCGGACCCGCTGCGTGACAAGGCAGCACGCCAACTCGAGACCACAGCGGTGGACTTCAATAGAAATATTGTACACACGAAAATCTACAATATAATATTATGTATACTACACAAATCTCTGACATAGCTCTAATATCCTAAATGTGATTGTAACCAAATATATTGATGCGTCTGAAATAAAATTGAATACAAATATTACTCTTTTATAATGATCTAAAAGAAATTAAATAAAGGAAAGTAAAAAATAATTTAAACTAATGTAACGTGTTTAATTCTGGGCAAAGAGAATTCATAAGTAGGCTCCATTTTTTTCACAATATTTGTTTTATGGCTGTGAGAAATGATTCTTGAGAAATAGGAATGAAAGAAGAGCAATATGCAATTTTGAAATAAAGTGAAAGGCAAGTTTTAAAATATTTTCTTTGAAGCTGTCCCTTTCCTATAGCAAAACCCAACTCACACCCTATTAAGTACGTGGCGAAAAAACTATTCACAGAATTGTCTTTTCCAGTACACAAACAAATACTGACAGACACTGAGGAAATATACTTATAAGAGAACGCTGATAACCCCGCAAAATTTCAGTTCCTGGCACTAATGAGGGTTTGCCGGCATGTCGCCATTATTTAATGACCTCTGCAGTAAGGGTGACTTGGGGAGAGAGCTTTATGACAGCTTGGAAAAAAATATCTTAAGACATTTCCCGGTGTATACACAGCGGTATACATACGTTTATAAATTACACTTGAGCAGAACTGAAAATAAAAGATATGTTAGAAACAATAAAATAGATTAACACAGTGGAAAGGGGATGTAGATTCTGCACTGTAGAACGTATACTAGTTACAATAATGATGAAAATAATAAATAAATATACACCTAAAGGAAGACCATACTTGGGAAGAACCAAGAAAGGAGTGTGATCAAATTTGAAGAGACGAAACGTGCCAGAAAGCTCGATTCTTGATTGTCCTGTAGACGATGATGGTGTTTATGGTGATAATAACAACTATGATTCAAAATAAATGGATGGTTCAGAGCCCAATTAGACCAAGTTCTGCATGTCATGTTTGTAGAAATAATATGTCAACATTTATTAATACATAATTCATTCTACGAAGTACTGCAAAACTGTTTGAAGTTACATTTTAATTTAATTTTATAATACTATCACAATAAAAAGTAGTTAGAATTATTTTACATTACCTTTTTTTACAAAATTTATAATGAAAATATTATTTTGTTTTATTTGTTACATCAGTACCATGGAATCCACCAATACTGACTACTTAATTAAAGTACTAAATGCAGGCTAAAAAATAAAATTTTATTTAATTTTGTTGCTTTTGTTACGTTAGTTACAGTAGTATTCGCTAATATTGAATTCTTAGTGAAAGTACAGTTTTTGGACTTTTCTACTTTTGCTTTGAACTGTACGAAAATATAGTGGAATGCAGGCTTTTACGGCCGGTAATCATGGTAGTAAAAGATTTCGGGCTATGTGGCCGTGGTCTATAACTGGCGTTTCTTCCAGACGTTTCTCCCTCAACTGCGGAGGGCATCTTCAGTGGCGAGCGCTAGAAGCTGTTGTTTCCCTGTCGTAGACTCGACTGCGAATGAACAGCAGATGATGATGATGATGATTAAAGTATGGGACGAAATGTCCCTGACATTATAGGGTCTTACTTGTTTGCCCTCTTTGTCCAAGGATATAAATATTAGGTGGGTATCTTTAAAGGCGTTTCCTTACGATGGCCATACAAAACTCCATAGTAATTCCACCGGGAGGTCAAGCGTGGGCTGTTGTTCGGCGTTTCTGGAGGACGCCTCTGGTGAATGTAGGTTCATCAGTGCGCCGTCCCGGTCGCTGATTGGTTGGAGCTCCATCCGCAAGCCGCGCTTGAAGTCTTGGTCGAGTTGAATTAAAAAATTAAAATTTAGGTTGAATTTAGAATTTTGATGGTTACTTGAGGTGACGTTCCGAGGAGAAGTCGCTATTGGGTGGAGAAAATAAAAAGGGCCCTCTTCAGGGTGAGCTGACTGACGAAATTTAGAATTTAGAATAGTTTGATTAAAAATTAAATTTAAGATAAATATAATTAAAAATTAAATAAAATAATTTTTTATTTTCAGGGAGTTATTGATTTACTGGTGGAGGCTAGGGAACCACTCCGACATTTGTCTTTACGCTAGGGAAAACCACCAAAAACCCTAGCAGAGTGGCTGGAATTTAATAAAAATGATCTAAAGTCAGCTTTCGCGAGTAGAGAGCTATCATGGCTCTAAAGGTACGGTTTGAATGGGTCGTAATTATGTTTGTTGTTGGAACAGACTTCATTTTTCGTTCTGAGGGTCTGTATTCTGTACTGGTTGTCTCGATGTTTTAAGAAGATTTGGATTGTTATTTTATAATAATAATAATAATAATAATAATAATAATAATAATAATAATAATAATAATAGCTTTATTTTACCTGGCAGAGTTAAGGCCTTGTCTACCACTCAACCAGGTTTAAAAAAAAATACAAACAAAAAATAGTCTTAAATCTAAATTACAATATATATATATATATATATAAACGATTACAAGTTATGAATACAATACAATTAATATTTATAATGTATTTTGATTTACTCTAAATTTAACGAATTAAATATATAATATGTACAATATATATAAAAAACAGGAAAGATTAATGACATAGTATAAAATTAAATAAATAGAGAAAAATTAATTATTAGACAACAGGTAACTGTATAAGCGTTTTATCTGGTTGGTATCTGAGCTCGTGCTTTACTTTATCTAGTAGATCGTTGTAGAGCGACGTTTTGTGGGTTTGAGTCCGTGTAGTACGTTGTTCAACCTCCGGGATCGGATGGTTGGTTTGGGTCATTTTCCTTCTAGTGGCTCAAGAGGTTGACGTTTCTTCTGTGAGTTTGAAGTTGGAGAGAAGCCACGTGTCAGCAGCTTCTGGCTCGGCTGGCATCGTAGCTGTTTGGACCTGAGTAGTAGTTACTTTAGGTGCCTTGGGAGGGGACTGAGTGGTCCTGTTTGGAGTCTTAAGTCGGCGGAATGGCTCGACTTTGACTTTAAAAAAGCAAAGCTTTTTTAATTTAGTTGCCTCTTGGGCTTTGGGTCCATCGTTCAGTGTTGCCAGAAACATGGGCAGTGGGCTCTTGGTCTTTCCGGTGGTCATATTGACTACCTTCCAGACCTCGAACCCTTGATCCTTGAGGTCCCCTTGGACCGTCGTCGGATCGACACTGGAGTCGATGCCTTTTATGACGAATCGCACGATTGGCGTTCGACGGTTGTTCATAATATCGGCTGTGAGGCAGGGGATATTATGTTGGGCCAAAAGCTGCTGGTATTTTTTGAGATCTGGCATTGAATCCAGTCTCACCCTGATTCCGGATCGACTTGGAGTGCAAATGAATGCACGCGATCCGTTTTTTGCGAACTCCGCGTTCGCAGCTGTCAATAGTGACGCATACTCGCGACGGATGAACAGAGCCGGAGGCCTGTTTACGCCGGAGCGCTGATCCGAAGTCCTCCTCCCTCCCGACGCTTCGCCGTCATTTGCCGGCGAGGCAGCGGGTGGTAGGGGGGCTCTAGGTTTGGACCTGGGAACAGGGGCTGTTGCGGTGGCCGGCCGATTGGTGTCAGACACGGTTAGCTTGGGTTTATTCGTAGACCTATGTCGCGTTCTACCGGCGATTGGGGACGAAGAGTCCATCGTTGACAGCCGGACGCAGTACCTTTTTTCCTGAAAAGGAAAGCCGTCAGACGGTTTTGCTCTGTAGACCCGTTATACACAGGTCATACGGCACTACGCCGGCAGCCAATGGCAGGCGCTCTTCCCCGCGGGGCGTTGCGTTCCAGCCGTATGCTGGTAGGAATCCTCTACGGCGATGACTCGCTGCGCTGGACCACTCCGCTGGCTGAAGACAGATCCGATATAACAGCAGAAATCTGGACGCTCTTATTTATACTAGTGCTGACGTCACATGAGTCGCAGCTGTTTTGATCATACTGGCTTCTGATTGGTTCGGAACTCTCTCCTTGTTATTGGTAGGTTTTGACTTTCTATTGTCTAATATGTGATACCAGGCTTTGGCTAGTTTTATTCCTTCATCTTTCCTATTGAAATTGTCCTTGTGTTTATAAATTTCTATGGCCTCTCTGTATAATCTTGGGAAATAATATGGTGTTGTGGCTAAAACTTGTGTTTCATCGTAGTGAATCTTATGTCCGTTTTTAGTAAAAACGTGTTCTGCTACGGCCGATTTTTCTATTTGCATTCCAACTACCTCCTCCTTATCTTTCTCCATATATTCTTGCGATTTTCGATCCCTTTGTCCCAATACCCAAAGGTAAAGGTAAAAAAGGTAAAGGTAAAGTATGGGGGCACGCTGTAGCGTAGTGGTTAAGGCACTGCGCTACAAGCCGGAAGGTCGAGGGTTCGAGTCCCGGTGGGGTCAGGATTTTTAAACTGACCCAAACCTTCTGGCGGCACTATGGCCCTGGAGTCGACTCAGCCTCTAACTGAAATGAGTACCAGACGCTTGTTCTGGGGTAAAGGCGGCCGTCACGCAGGGCTGACAACCCGGATGACATCAAGTGCCGATTGTCAAGAAATAGTGGGAGCCTTAACCTCCTACTACCCCAAGGGCCTCCTGAGGCCTGTAGTGGGATCACTTTACCTAAAAGAAATTATATATAAATTAATTAGTGTATAATGCTGTTGTGTTATTATTTAATTGTAATATTAATGTGTTTTCTTTATGTAATTGTAATGTTAATGTTTTTTAGTGTATAATGCTATTGTGTTATTACTTAATTGTAATATTATTGTGTTTTCTTTATGTAATTGTAATGTTAATGTTTTTAGTGTATAATGCTATTGTGTTATTATTTAATTGTAATATTATTATTGTGTTTTCTTTATGTAATTGTAATGTTATTGCTGTTTTTGTTGTTTATTTTTCTTTACACTAGTACCAATTATTACTTTATTGTAACGGACTGTCAACAGCACGTACGGCTTACTGCCCGTGCGACCCATATTTGTAAATAATATTGTAAATATCTTACTTTTTGTCTAATAAAGTCCTACTACTACTACTGTTAAGGTAAACATGGGCTTACAAGATACAAGAAGATACTACACATTATTTATCGACAGCATGTACGGCTTGCTGTCCGTGGAACCCATATTCGTAAATAACATTGTAATGTGGTGTTTAATATCACTTCTCATTGAATGATAAATTAAATTTGAAGAGGAAAATATATGCCTAGGTTCGGATTTGAACTCAATATCTCTGGTTCTGTACTCGAGTACAGAACCAGAGATATTGGGTTCAAATCACGATTTAGGCATATATTTTTCTCTTCAAATTTAGAATTGTATGTATCTTACTTTTAGTCTAATAATGTTTTTATTCGGGAGAGGAGAATGCAATGTTGATTCATACTCACGTTGTAGGCTACTAATAATTTGAAATATTCTAAAATTAAAATATATATTTTGAAATGTATTTATATATTCCGAATAATGTAACGATTTACAGTGTTACCATCTCAAACAACATCTGTGCATTATCCCATCTTCTTCTTCTTGTTGCAAGGATTAAATCTTTTTGGTTCGATAGCTGCTGTGTCCACATCTTTCATGGGCGTACTCGATCTCTTCTTCCTCCTCTTGGTTGATCGTAGTTCAGACGTTTCCTGGGCAACCTGTTGGTATCAATTCTGCAGACATGTTCATACCATTTTCTCCTATACTCTTCTATTTTATCTGTCAAACTGAATATTTGTAGTTCTTTACGAATAACTTCACTGCGTTTTTTTATCATAAGTAATGCCATGAGTGATTTCGAAATTTATCTAGAGAATTTCGAAATAAAGAGTGGATTTGTTAGGACTATTTAACGAATAAAATTAAGCTGTTTACTCACAAATCATTATTTAACTATAGTTATTTTAATATATATATGTATATATATATATATAATGTAAACGGCGATGTTTGAAAACAAATGTGAAACGATTGGTAAGCTTCATTTGCTTCTTTTGTTCTCACTGCAACCAGATCATATTGTTTATTGCTAAAGGAACGCAAAATTGTAAGAATGCACTCTAGTGGAGAAAAAATGAAACAAATCAGACTGTATATTAATTCATTCCTGGTCCTTACTTACTTACTCACTGGCACTATCGAACCCGTAGGTTCATGGCCGCGCGGACATAAGCTCTCCACACATCCCTGTCCTGAGCTACTGCTTCCATTCATTCGCTGTATAATCTACTTCCTTCAAATCATAGTTAATGTTATCCTCCCACCTCATTCTTGGTCTACCAACTGGGCGTTCTCCCTCTGGCTTTCTTGCAAGAAACTTCCATGCACATCTTTCATTCCCCATACGTGCAACATGTCCTGCCCATCGCAGTATACGAGACTTAACTGTTCTTTTTATATCTGGCTTCTTATAAAGACCATGTAGTTCATTGTTATGTAGTCTTCTCCATTCACCTGTCTGTTCATCTCTCTTTGGTCCAAAAATTTTCCTAAGTACTTTATTCTCAAATACTTGTAATCTCCTTTCATCCCTTGAAGTAAGAGTCCATGTTTCACATCCATATAATATAACTGGTAGAATAATAGTTTTATATATTTTCAGTTTAACGAACGTTTTTTAAAAGCAGTTGGGACATCAGGAGTCTCTGGAATGTATAATATCACGCATTTCCAGAATTGGGCCTATGTTTAATTTCTTTGTGCATCTCATTCCTATTTGTGATTATTGTTCCTAGGTACTTGAATTCAGCCACTTCCTCAAAATCTCCCTCATTTGTCACTAGCTGTCCATTTCCATTATATAATGTATTTCTACGTGTGACCATATATTTAGTTTTACTGATATTTACTTCCAGTCCTAATTTATTAGTGTTACTCAATAGTGTGTGCGTGTTGTCCTTTAGTATCTCCTCGCTATCGGCCAATAGTACTACATCATCAGCATAAACTAACAGCTTATTAATACGATTGAGTTGTAAGCCTTCCTCATTGTATACAGATTTGATGGCATGCTCTAGTACAAAATTAAATAGTAGAGGAGATGGTGCATCTCCTTGCTTCAACCCATTCTGGATTTCAAAAGTGTCCGAAAACTGTTAGCCTACACGCACCCTACTCTTTGTGCTTTAGACACATTAGTATAAGTCTAACTAACTTTTTAGGAATTCCGAACTCCAACAGGATACTATATAACTTCTCCCTCTTAATTGAATCATATGCTTTTTGGAAGTCTACATATAGTTGATGTACAGTACCATTATATTCCCATTTCTTTTCCAAAATCTGTCTTATACTAAAAATCTGCTGTTGTAGACCTGTTTCTTCTAAATGCACATCGATGATCTCCTAGAATGTCATCAATATAGGGAGTAAGTCTGCTGACTAATATATTTGTTAGAATTTTTTACGAAATTGAAAAGTAATGAGATGCTCCTGTAGTTGTTGCAATCAGTTTTATCTCCTTTCTTATAAATTGGTACGATAATTGATCCTTTCCATTCATCTGGAAGATTTTCTTTTTCCGAAATCATACTAAGCAACCAGCGTATCTTGTCCATCAATGTTTCTCCCTCTGATTTTATCAGTTCTGCTGGGATCTCATCTGAACCTGATGCTTTATACATCTTCAATTTTTCAATCGCCATTTCAACTTCTAATGCACTTGGTTCTGCGACTAGCATTTCTGTTGTCTGTAAATTATCCTCCTCAATGTCCTGTTCTGTATGTACGTTTAATAGCTGATTAAAGTAACTCTTCCATATATTTAATATACTCCTGGAATCTGCAATCATATCTCCATTTTCATTCCGAATTATGTTTGTTCTAGCCTGAAACCCTTTCTTATCTATACTAATTCCCTGATATAATTCTCTTATGTTCCTATTTTTTGCGTTCATTTCAAGATCATTAATCTTCTCTCTCAAATATTCCCTCTTTTTACTCTTTAGTAACTTGGTGGTTTCCTTTCTGTAATGTTCCTATTTTTTGCGTTCATTTCAAGATCATTAATCTTCTCTCTCAAATATTCCCTCTTTTTACTCTTTAGTAACTTGGTGGTTTCCTTTCTGTAATGTTCCTATTTTTTACGTTCATTTCAAGATCATTAATCTTCTCTCTCAAATATTGCCTCTTTTTACTCTTTAGTAACTTGGTGGTTTCCTTATGATGTATATATGACAATTATATTTTTCTGGATTATTACCTGGAAAAAAATACATTTAAGAAAGTGCAAACTGTGGTTTCTTTTTTTTTGGTGGTATAATCAAATGCTACAAATGTTTTTATATTAACTCCTGCATGCGGTATGTGTTCACCACATTCATGCACTATATATACAATTTGGTAGCCGTATCTCTTATGGGGTCGATCACTGCAAAATAGTACTATGACCTATTCAGAATGTTAAAACGTAAGTGCTTTCTTATTATGATAAACTTTAGTTGGTAAATTCTAGGCGAAATACGACTGTGATTGGTTGTAAATCGAAAATCATTGAAATGTGATTGGCCATTGACTCCCATTTGGGGCATTAGTTAAAGTATATCCTGCCACAAAACGTAAATATTTCATTATTTCATACATAAATAAAAGGAAGGCAATACTTTTCCCAGATGGGTCATAGATCATAGATGTAATTGCAATACTATTTTTTGTACTACATATAATTCTGCGCAAGAATAAGTGGAATTAAATGATGTTCTCTATGTTGTGAATCGGATGCGATTGTGGCACGCTGTGAGTATGACAAATTGCTGCATACACATCCCATAAATCACTCGCTCTCAGTGTTTGTGACCGATTCCATTTTAAATAATCACGCCCATTACGCAACTGCTGAAAACAGATTACTAAAAAGCTATTTTTTTGCTTAGATCATGGAATATGGAACTACTAATCAATTTTTCTGTCTTTTTAGAACTAATTTTCTAATCGTTACTAATTAAAATGTTTAAAATTACACCAAACTCTTTTTATTATCCTTATTTTACGATCGCCCTAGAATCTCCTATTTCACAACCCACAACATATACCATTCCGTTGTTCTAATTCCTATACTGCATCTAGAACTAAACGCTGGACATAAAATCCACCTTTATATATATATAAATATATATATATATATATATATATTGTTTTGTAATTAGCCTTTCAGCGGATTAATTTATGTTTTCTGATTTTTTGTTTGCCTAATTATATTGATTTGATCATGATAATTTTCATTTAATTGGTATATATATATGGAATGATAAGAAAAATAAATGCCTGGACGGGATTCGAACCCGGATCTCTGAGTCTGTACCTCAGCGTGATATCCATTACACTACCAGGCGAATCCAACTCAAACACTTATTTTTCTTATATATGTATTATACTCTCCATTATTACTAGATGTCGCGAGAACTCGATCTTCACCGCCATCTAGCAGCTGACTATATCCGATTGAGGGTCTTTCCACTTTTCAGCGGTTGCCCTTTTACCAGCCGGCTGCTGGCCCTTCACATCCACATGTGTCAATCACAGAGGTAGATGATCAACAGCCAGTGTAGGGGTGACATGTGGTTAGCATGTCGAGTCCCCCAGCCGTTATAGCTGGCTCCTCAACTCGGAGCCACTACTTATTGTAGCTACCCAATTGCCTCACGATGCTGGGTGGGCACCGGTCCCATACTGGCCGAAATACCATGAGAAAATTTCTCCCCCCATGGAGACTCGAACCAGCGCAAGTCCCGTAGCTCTGCGCCAAGGTTTCCTACCTTAACCGCTCGGCTACGGCGCGGGACAGCTGACTATATCAAGTAAGCAAATTAAAGAATATTTTTACCTTATAGCAGTGACGCTTTATAGATGTTATAATTAAATAATGGAGAGTATATAAGAAAAATAAGTGTTTGAATTGGATTCGCCTGGTAGTGTAATGGATATCACGCTGAGGTACAGACTCAAAAAATCCGGGTTCGAATCCCGTCCAGGCATTTATTTTTCTTATCATTCCATATTAAGTTTGTATTGCTCAATGTTAAACATTTAATTATAACATCTATAAAGCGTCACTGCTATAAGGTAAAAATATTCTCTTTAATTTGCTTACTTGATATAGTCAGCTGCTAGATGGCGGTGAAGACCGAGTTCTCGCGACATCTAGTAATAATGGAGAGTATAATACATATATAAGAAAAATAAGTGTTTGAATTGGATTCGCCTGGTAGTGTAATGGATATCACGCTGAGGTACAGACTCAGAGATCCGGGTTCGAATCCCGTCCAGGCATTTATTTTTCTTATCATTCCATATTAAGCTTGCATTGCTCAATGTTAAACATTTAATTATATATATATATATATATATATATATATATATATATATATATACCACCGCTGTGGTCTCGAAGTAGCGTGCTGCCTTGTCACGCAGCGGGCCCGGGTTCGATCCCCGCTCGGGACAGTTTTTCTGGGTGAGGTTATTAACGGGGTTTTTCCTCACCTGTAAGACAAATGTCAGGAAAACGTTAAGGCCCAAACGGTCCCCGAAATCATATGGCCATCATTATTATCAATCACCGGTGTGGAAAGCAACGGGAAGCTACCACACCTACAATTCCCTATTAAAGCTGCAAAGCATAGCATACAAATACTATGGTTTTAGTGAAGGACCTGCCCTCGGACAGAATTTCTATGGATGGATGGATATATTTACCTATAATATTATATGTTATGACCATATGTAAATATATTTGTATTTAATATTTTTCGCTAATTGAATAGACTTATGACTTTAACTCTGAGAATTTAAATATATGTATTATTATTATTATTATTATTATTATTATTATTATTATTATTATTATTATTATTATTATTATTATTATTATTATTATTATTATTATTATTATTGGTTGAATTCAAACAAACTGAAAGGTAAAATAAAATACAAGGAAACACAAGCAAAAATTGCAGAAAAGTTTTTCAGAAAGTAAATAATGAAACTTGGCAGAAGGCTTGTTCTACTGTTGAAATGTATCTAAGAAGTGCAAGAGGTAGTGAAGCGTGGACAATAATCAGTAACTTGAAGGAAAATAACCATGAAAAACATTTTACAGATTCTATTTCACATAAAATATGGGAAGCTAATGTGAAGAAAGTTTTAACTCAACATTGGAGTATAATTTGGTAAACATGACAAGCGTATGAAAAGATAGGAATTTAGAAGAACAAATTATTATAGATTCCGAAATTATGAGAATTGTTACTAGACATTTAAAAAAAGAACAAGGCATGCGGAGTTTAAGGAATTCCGGAGGATGTTTATAAATCAACAATGTACTAACAAATTATTCAATTACTACATATTTAAAAAAAAGAACAAGGTATGCGGAGTTTGTGGAATTCCGGCGGAAGGTTTATAAACCAACAATGTAATACTAACAAATTACACTGGACAACAAATTTTAACTTCTTGTTAGTTACGGAATTCAAATGACCAGATTTCGATGTATCCTTTCATGCTGAACACGAAAATAACAATGAAATTGTCATCAGTGGTCCAATTTTTTTTCGTAATTTTGACAAATATCTTTGAGTCAAATAAAATCCCTCCTTAAATCAGGTAATATTAAGACTAGCTTACCTCAGTTAAGGACGTTTCCTTTTAGCTTGTGCTGCTGTAATGGATTTCGGGGGCATCTCTTATCGTTTACCAACAATAGACAGTTAACATAGATGTATTCCATTTGCCTTAGTATCGTCTTTCAAATGATATCGTCTGGTAAACATGTTCTCCATGTTCATCAGAAACTGCACCACAGTATTGTGGGAAAAAGTCCAAATGAGAGAAGAGAAAATTGATTTTTTGTAACATATTGCACTCCATTCCATGATAATCTAGTAACATATTGTCCACACATTGTTTATAGTTTGGGATTCGATAGTTCCCCAAGAAATTCAAGGTAACTACTCCAAATGATTCCCATGAATTTTTTTCTTTTCTTTTCAAATGTTCCGAAACGTGTTTATGCTTGAAGAGTACTCTGACCAAGGAACCGATAAAAATACGTTCATTAATTTTAGTTTTAGTCTCGGAAATTGTGTAAGTACCTAAATGCACTCCCATCAAGTATGTAAATGCACTCACATCAAGTACCTAAATGCACTCACATCAGTAACAGTCTTAAGACTGAACTCTGATGAATTTAAAAATAATAGCCACTCTTCTGATCTGTGTTGTACGTTTATAGCAGACATCAGTTGGACGTTTATAGCAGACATTAGACCTCGTATATTGTTGCAGAATACAATATCATTTTTTTTAAATTGCTCAAGTGGATTCTGGCGTGTTCTATATGCAGAGATCTTTACATTCTCGCCAAGACACTTAAACTGTGTAAGTCGTGAAGCCAGGAGCTCTGCTTTGGTCTTTGAGAGTTCTGAGTCCTAGACAAGATAATTTAATTCCTCTTGAGCCATTCTGTGTGACCGAGTTGGAATTTCTGGATTGAAGTCAGGATCATGGGATATGAATGATCTGGGTATTTCTTCCGAAGTGCTGGATTTCGTTTCATCGTCTGAATCAATATTATAGGAATCTGGTGGTACTGAATAGGAAGCTCTTTAGAGTGTGACATTGACGAATAGCTGAAGGTAAGTTGGCTTACTTAACGGCTCACTTCTTTGAAATAAACTTAACTGGTGGGACCATGCAGAAATAACAATCACTTACATGATTAGTTTGTTCTCTCCAAATCATGGGGATTTCTTCTTTCCTTTCAACCAGTCACTACGATTTGCAGAACAGGCCATTGCAGCAAACATCTGGAGCAAAATGATTTTCAAGATCCTCTATTTTGCACCCGAAATAAATATTTGTACGCTTTCTTAATAAATGGGGTAATATGTCACTTTTGCGATGCGAACGTCACGTTTCCTCAAATATAACGAAAGTTATGTGGACTGTACACACAATGTCGTGGGATTTTTGTTTTTATTACACTGCAATCTCATTTCTGCGCATAATTTTAAAAATGTATCTGAGAAAATGTAGACATATCACACACGTGTTCTACACGACAAAACTGAACATCAATATAACTTAAACACCAAGGCACGAACCATTGTTCACCCACGAAATTCCACTTCAACTGATTTCACAACCTATTGGGGTAACTACCGACCCTTTAAGATAAATCGTGTCTATATTATACATGTCACTGTCTCCCCTCCTCTATGGGTGTTTCTTTGAGCTTCACACTGAGTAAAATATTCACAGCATACGCAGTAACACTAGGAATGCTGATAATTTAAAAACCAGACCACTTTCATAATTATGTTTGTCGTATTCGTAATTAGGAGTTTCATCTTAATATAAAACGGTCACTTTTACTTCCGTAACTTTTTGGCTGTTGTCCAGTGTTATTCAAATATCATCACGTATCATTTGTGAAAGTTGTATAAAGGAGAAGATATTCCAAACGATTGGAAGATAGGACTTGCATCAGATATAGACCAGAAGGGAGAGAACGATATATGTGAGAATTATACTTGTTACTCACTGGCACTATCGAACCCGTAGGTTTATGGCCGTGCGGACATAAATTCTCCATACATCCCTATCCTGAGCTAAATGCTTTCCAATCATTCCCTGTATAATCGACTTCCCTCAAATCATTGTTAATGTTATTCTCCCACCTCATTCTTGGTCTACTAACTGGGCGTTTTCCTTCTGGATTTCCTACAAAAAGCTTCCGTGCGCGTCTTTCATTCCCCATACGCGCAACATGTCCTGCTCATCGCAGTCTACGAAACTTAACTGTTCTTATTATATCTGGCTTCCTATAAAGACCAGTTCATTGTTATGTAGTCTTCTCCATTCACCTGTTTGTTCACCTCTCTTTGGTCCAAACATTTTCCTAAATACTTTATACTCAAATACTCTATAGAGAAATTATTTTCACAAACATCTTCAGCAGAGTATGTGAAAATACAAATACTTTACGGAATAAGAACCGTAATAAAGCGGAAAGAGAAGAAAATCCAGATTTAACAAAAGCCCGAGTCACCATTGTTCACAAATGTTTGGGAAAAATCCACCTTCCAGCAAAAAATTCCCCTATAATTAATTAAATTAGAGAAAATTTACGACAATGTGCCCCTGATTAAATAATGGAATATTTACATACAGTAACAATAAATCAAAATATTATCCAGATAATAAAGTTTATATCTAGACAGTAAACATTGGTAAAACTATTGAATCAGGTTTTGGAGTTACTAAACATTTAAGACAATGTTGTTTATCGGCGACCTTATTCGACATATCTATAGATTAATAGGCCTACGTGAAAGAAAAACTTTGTACCCCTTTTTAAGCACATTGCGCGCACGTAGGAGTATGAAATTTGGCATAAGTAAAGTTCACATAGAGAAGGAGCGTAGAAAAATAAAATTTACGTATAATGTGTTACACATAAATTAAACAAAATAATATAAATTGTCTCTAAGGAATGTATGTGTATTACTCAACCATTTGTGTACTCAATCATTTGTGTACGTTCTTACTGAAAGTGGATTGTTGCAAAAAACATTGTACAGCGGCAATGTGAATTGACTTACTCTCACGTATTTATTATTAGACGTTTAAAACAGTGAGTAGATTTAATTATTTAAATTTAATTAAAGCCTGTCGAATCTTGGTTTCAGTAATTCCAATACATATTTCTTTTATATCTAGGTACAACTTCCATTATGCCTCTACATAGAACATTGACGGGTCGGAGTGAGAGCCAAATAAGGGATATAATATATTCCCGTACACATAATAATAGGCCAAATACAAATTTAAATAGTATACAAATGTCAAGTGACGCGTTATTGTTCTTTAAACATGGCTATACCACATATTTCCTATCGTTCGTATTTTTAAAATAAATCGAAAATTGATTAATAATGACTTATTTGTGACATCCTTAAAAAATTTAATGAATTGTGGTCGAATTTCGACCTCTGGACGACCTCTAGTATCTATAAAACGCCTTAACATAGCGGAAAAACAAATGAAGACTACAAAGGAAAAACAATCGAAGTCCACTTTTCATGAAAATTGAGTTATGGGTATTTTATGATTCCTGGCATAGAATACAACTATTTTAAACGTCCATCCATCCACAGTAATTCTGCCCGAGGGCAGGTCTTTCACTGTAATCATAGCATTTTCATGCTATGCTTGCAGCTTTACTAGGGAATTATAGGTGTGGTAGCTTCCCGTTGCTTTCCACACCGGTGAAGGATGGTGGTGATAATGATAAGGGTGAATATGTTGGCCAGATGATTTTCGGGGACCGTTGGGCCCTAAGCGTCCTGACATTTGTCTTACAGGTTGAGGAAAAACCCCGAAGAAAACTCACCCAGGAGCCTCAGGAGCCTGTCCCGACCGGAAATCGAATCCGGCCCTGAGTGACAAGGCAGCACGCCACCTCGAGACCACAGCGGTGGACTTTAAATGTCAATACATGGAAATATCATCCGTAGTCCACGTAAAATTGGCTTCAAAATAAAGTGTATAACGGAAGATCAATCAAAGTACCAACAGTTGTATGTTAAATCAATCAGAGTTCACCCAGTTATAAACAAGAAATCTTAGTGTATAACTGATTTTTGTTATAAATGTTCGTAAACCTGAATTTTAATTATTGAAAAGGGCCGCGGTGGACTAATGGTTATGCTGCTTGCCTTTTGTCTCGGGGGTCGCGGGTTCAAACCCGGCCGGGGTCGATGGATTTTTTAGGATGGAAAAATCCAAGGAGCTAGTCCTCCGGGAGGGACTTTAAGCCGTGGGTCCCGAGTCAGGCTCGTAAAATATCCTTAAGCCTGAATGAAAAGGCCTCTAAGCAAAATTTACCAAATTATCCCGTGCTAGTACTGCCTTGGTTTCCTAGATGTCAGTAAGAGGCGGAACGCTGACCACGGACCACTCAAATGACATCTATACGAAAACAAGTGTAACTAAATTAGTATGGTTCATATTCTTCCCTGTAAGGGGAGTACGCCTAAATCTCTGTTAAGGGAAACATGGGCTTACAAGAAGAAGAAAAGGGACAACTGTGTGTTAATTTGTGAGGTATTTCAGTATTGTATAGCTATGTGAAGTGTGATGTGGAACAGTAGTGACGAAAATACTAACGTTGTGAATAATGACAGATCAAAAAAAAATATCACTGATCAAGTGAAAAAGATATAAATAAAATACCAAAATGTGGGTGCCTAGCTCTGAAGTTCATTACTAACCCCAATTTTGAAATTTAAAGAAAAAATGATGTGGACTTTGAATGTTTTTTCATACAAAAATGTGCTGACAGTGCTTCCATTGTTGTTTTCATTGTTAACTACTCTTCACAGGACGACACAAATATCATTTCCAATATAATAATAACTTGTTATACAAACAGTGTTTGATACAATTTCATGTTCATAACACTTTTATTATAAGAGCGTTTTTAATTTTTGTTTCAAATTTACCCATAATGAGAAATATGTGACTTTGGCTGTTTTTACTTTGTAGTCTTCAAATGTTCATCAATTGGAATTAAAGTAAAAGAAAATAAAGGTTACTTGCTGATGATCAGCTACTGGCGGCAGAATATTGTTAAGATTTAGATTATATGACAAGAAAACTGAAGAAGGAATACAAAAAATGAGAATTTAAGATCACTTTGGACAAAACTAAAACATATTATAATAGGAGATAATTAAAAGATCTGGTTTATATATAAAAAAATAATGTGACGAATATGTATATTTGGTGACAAAAATTAGTGCAAATGGAAGTCATGATGCTGAAACTAATGAGAGGATAAATAAAGGTAAATATCCAATGCCAAATTAAATAGTGTTTTATGAGATCACAATATAAGTTTAAAAAAATACAATAATGAGAACAATGACATATGGCGCAGAAAGATGCAACTTAAAATATAGATCAATAAGTAAATAAAATTCTGCAGAAATGAATAATTGGAGGCTTTCAGCTAGAATTTGTAGAAGAGGTGAAGTAAGGAACAGTATAATTAGACAGAATTATGAATGTTTATACTTTAATTGTGGATTTCATAAAATAAACAATTAAAATTATATGGTCATTAATGAATGACGGAAGACAGATTCTCAAGAAAAACACTATGATGGGTGCTACTTGGTAAAAGAAGAAGAGGACTACCAAAGAAATACGTGGATTGATGGCTTTTGGAGCAGCATGAGGGGGAAAAGGATAGGATTGGAGATTGAAACGACAGATGTAGAGGATAATGCCAGTATATTAATTGGGCACAGGAAGATGTTACTAACCTGTTAAATAAATAAATAATAATTATTATTACATTATATGATGGAAATGGAGAGCTAATGACAATGAGGGAAATTTTGAGGAAGTGGCTGAATTCAAATACCTAGGAACAATAATCACAAACAGGAATGAGATGCAAATTAAACATAGGCTCAAATCTGGAAATGCGTGCTATTATGCATTGCAGAGACTCTTGATCATAGAGAACGAAGCTCTTGATGTCCCAACTCCTTTCAAAAAACGTTAAACTGAAAATACATAAAACTATTATTCTACCAGTTATATTATATGGATGCGAAACATAGACTCTTACTTTAAGGGAGGAAAGGAGATTACGAGTATTTAAGAATAAAGTTCTTAGAAACATTTTTGGCCCAAAGAGAGATGAACAGTCATGTGAATGGAGAAAACTGCATAACAGTGAATTACATGGTATTTATAGGAAGCCAGATATAATGAGAACGTTTGAGTCTCGTAGACTACGATGGGCAGGACATGTGGCACGATTGGGGAATGAAAGACGTGCATGGAAGCTTCTTGTAGGAAAACTAGAGGGAAATCGCCCAGTTGGTAGACCAAGAATGAAGTGGGAGAATAGCATTAACTATGATTTAAGGGAAGTAGATTATACAGGGGATGATTGGAAAACATTGGCTCAAGATAGGGATGTATGGAGAGCTTGTGTCCGCGCAGCCATGAACCTACGGGATCGATAGTGCCAGTGAGTTAGTTAGTTATTACTTAAATGTATTAATTTATATGATTATTGAGAACACTACATATCAGTGAGCTACATGATCTTTATAGGAAACTAGATACAATAAGAACAATTTAAGTCTCGTAGATTGTGATGGGCAGGGCATGGAATCTTATAAATCCAGAGGAAAAACGCCCAGTTGGTAGATCAAGATTGAAGTGGGAGAATAACATTAAGCTTCATTTGAGGTAAGTAGAATATACACGGGATGATTGGAAAACAACTCAGGATAGGGATATATGGAGAGCTCACCTCCGCGCGTCATGGACATATAGGTTCGATAGTGCCAATGGATTAGTTATTTAGTTCGTTAATATTTAAATGTATTAACATTCAAAAGTTGAATGTAAATATTGTCATTAATAAGTATAATAGTGTTTGAAAACTGTTTAAAACTGAAAAAAGTGAACACAAAACTGGACACTTCCAAAGCGAGTTGTTCCATAGATTCTGAAATGTGTCAGATATCTAGAAAGACTTTTCAGGTACACGTTTAGTGTTTCATAATTTAAAAATAAAAACTCCGATTCTGTGCCACTAGCTGGCTTTTGTAACCGCAGAACGAAATTAAATTATGGATTAAAAGTAAACAAATTCGGAGCCCTCAAGAGATAGATGACAAAACTATTAGTAATATTTATATTCTAAATTGCTGGATCAATTAAGTTTTATGGCGTTTCAAGATTTAATGTAAACTTATTCAATGATTGTTTCGAAACAAGGACTTTAATAAAGTCGAGTAAAAATACTCGGATGGCACGTGAAGAGAGTTAATATAAGGAAAATAAAAAAAGTAGACACTAAATAAATAAATGCATGGTGGCAGAAAAAGAGATAAAAAAGAGTAGTAGACTCGTAATATTGCATATTGTTGTATAATTTGATTCATAATTTCTACATAATAATTTTCCCATAGCTTTTTTAAGTGTTAAATAAATTAAACTAACGCATGTTATAGGAAACATTGCAAATTTAAGGATTAATCATATTATTAACATTATATATTTCAATAAAAACTCTTCTGATAGGACAACATCGTGAGACGTGATAAGAATATTATACTTTTCCTGCTACAAAGAACACAATATCTTACAAATTGAAGTAATAGTAACTAAGGAAAGCGTAAATGCAATGTTTAACAAGTAATTGTCACAAAAAAGCAACAACGACTTGAATTCCATTCACTGATAAATTGATTACTTTGTGGGATCTAAGTACTCTAAATAACTCGAGATCGAGACGTGTAAAAGAAAATCATTAATTTTTTATACTACGTTCATTGCAGTTACAACTCTTTTATACAAAAGAAGATACACGAGTCTGCTCTAGGTAACTTATTCCAAAAAATAACACTGAATACCTCAAATTCAATATATTCTCTTATTTTATTTAAGATATGCTAGAAAGAGTGGGTAAAGGAAGAATAATGTTGAAACTATTAACGAAGAGCGAAAGAAATTGGATTGACCACTGGCTAAGAAGAAACTGTCTGCTGACGGATGCCCTACAAGGAATGGTCAACGGAAAGAAAATTAGAAGCAGAAAAATACATCAGATGATACACAATATTAAAATAAATCGTATGTATGCGGATACAAAAAGGAAAACTCAGTTAAGGAAAGAGTGGAGAATGCTGAGTTTGCAGTGAAAGACCTGCCCTTGGGCAGAACATTATGTATGTATTTTATTTAAAACATACCTGTACTGTATCAAACTGAAGTATTTATGTATCTACATACTGAGAGAAACTAAAAAAAAAAAAAAAAAAAAAAAAAAAAAAAAAAACTGATAATTCGTGTAAAAGCGCACCCCTTTGGTCACGAGGCAGCCTGCTACCTTGTCACGCAGCGGGCACGGGTTCGATACCGGGTTGTGACAGTTTGCTACGTGAGGTTTTTATCGGGGGTTTTCCTCATCAGTAAGACAAATATCAGGAATCGTTAAGGCCCAAACGGTCCCCGAACATCATATGGCCATCGCAATCATCATCATTCATATTCATGTTAGGTTAAGCTTAGGATTAAGGACTCTCCTGGCGCACTACTATCATCATCATCATCATATCATCGGGGCAACGTAACCCCGCCTTCCTAGCGCCCCAACTTCTGAAGTGGGTTACAATTACGCCAATGCTAGGAGAGAACACCAGAAATGTCTAAAAAGGACAAACCTGGGACATTAAAAAAATAATAATTCGTGTAAAAGAGGTATGCCAAATGAACTCAGTGGAGCAAAAACAACGTTTGTACCTGTCATAGATAACATTTAGCCTCTTCACATAATATTGAGTACTACAATTGTATAGTCCACCGCTGTGGTCTCGAGATAGTGGGCCCGGGTTCGATTCCCGGTTGGGACAGGCTCCTGGTTGATTTTCTTTTTCGGGGTTTTTCCTCACCTGTAAGACAAATGTCAGGAAGACTAGGGTCCAACGGTCTCCGAAAATCATCGGTCATCATCATTACCATTCTTATCATTTCACCGGTGTGGAAAGCAACGGGAAGCTACCACACCTATAATTCCCTAGTACAGCTGAAAAGCATAGCATGAAAAATTCTATGATTGCAGGCAAAGACCTGCCCTAGGGCAGAACACTACAGAATAGAACAACTGTATATTCGATGGAAGTATCACGAAACTCCTTCTACGAAAGACATAAATGATCACGTAGAGTAAATCATCATTTGCTAATAATTGTCACTATTTAAAATGGATAAAATTTATTAAATATCTTCTTGTATCTTGTAAGTCCATGTTTCCCTTAACAGAGATTTAGGTGCTCTCCCCCTACAGGGAAGAATTTGAACCATACTAATTTAGTTACACTTGTTTTCGTATATATATCATTTGATTGGTCCGTGGTCAGCGTTCCGCCTCATACTGACATCTAGGAAACCAAGATAGTACTAGGACGGGGAAATTCGGTAAATTTTGCTTAGAGGCCTTTTCATACAGACTTAAGGATCTTTTACGAGCATGAAAATCTTCAGACTCAGAACCCATGGCTTAAAGTCCCTCCTGGAGGACTTAGTCCTTGCATTTTTCCATCCTAAAAAAATAAATACCAAAAAAAGAGTACCAGTACAGGTCTATAGAAATGATAGGCAGCAATGGTTTAAATGAAGGAATAAATGCTGTGGATATATGAATGTTTTAAAAATTTGGAAAATTCATCATCAATTGACCACACTAATAATTGACAAAGTCGTATAGCACATTCAGCATTCCATGAAGGAACAATCTACAAAGAGCTTCTGATTTCGTATTTTGAATTTAATCTGATAGATAAGAAGCAGCGATTCACATTTCACTTAAAAGTGTCTGCCTTTCATTTCAACTCCATAACAATAAGAATTTATTCTGCAAGGAATAAATAATAAATATAAATATGTATATATATATATGACAAGATAAGAAAAATAAATGCCTGGACGGGATTTAAATCCGGACCTCTGAGTTGATATCTCAGTGCGCTACCACTTACGCTACCAGGCGAATCAAGAACAAACATTTGTTTTTCTTATACGTATTCTCTTTTATTACCAGATGTAGCGGGAACTAGGTCTCCACTGCCACCTATGAGCTACTCTC
>JASPKZ010009109.1:0-58399 GCA_030220185.1 Diploptera punctata
AGGTCCGGGTTCAACCCCGTCCGAGCATTTATATTTCTTATCAAGACATTATGAGATTGCATTGGCATTTGTCAAAATTAGTAATAAAATAATAATAATATATATATTCCAGTGCGCTACCGATTACGCCACCGAGCAAGTCTAGTACAAACATTAATTTCTGTTATAATAATATATTCTCTTTATTACTGGATATAGTGGGATATAAATCCAGAGGTCTGGGTTCAAGCCCGTCCGAGCATTTATTTTTCTGATCATGTCATTTTAAGTTTGCTTTGCCCAATGTCAAAAATGTTATTACAGTAATATATATACTCCATTGCGCTAGCGATTACGCCACCAAGTAATTCTAGTACAAATATTCTCTTCACTTATAATAATATAATCTCATTATTACTAGATGTATTGGGATATAAATGCAGAGGTCGGGGTTCAGGTCCCGTCCGAGCATTAATTTTTTATCATCTTATTTTCAGCTTGCATTGATCAATGTCTATGATTCATTTATAATATACATATACATTTCCCATGCGCTACCATTACGCCACCGAAAAGGTCGATTACAAACATTTATTTGTCTTATAATAATATATTCTCATTATTACTCTATGTAGTGGGATATAAATCCAGATGTCCGGGTTCAAGTCCCGTCCGTGCATTTATATTTCTTATGATGTAATTTTAAGCTTGCATTGCTCAAAGACCGAATTTAATTAGCTACAATATATATATACATCCCAGTGCGCTACCGTTCACGCCACAGAGCAAGTGTACTACAAACATTAAATTCTCTAATAGAGCGATTCCATGAAAATGTCATACCGAGGTGAAAATATTGGAACTGAACTGACGCAGGAATAATTTTGTTGATGTAATATATATCTGTAAATATCAAATTTTATAATTCTATAAGAAAATGTTTCAAATGTGCATTATTTTAATCTAATAATAGCGGTAGAAACTTGTCATATTCCAAACCTGAAAAAATACGCAAAATTTTACCAATTTCTTGTTCAATGATTTGGTCGTATAAATTCGTTTTATTTCACAAAATCTTATGTTACACCATACTTTGGTCCTCCTTGGTCGTAAATTAAACAATATTAATTGGATTCTAATATTCTATATACCTTAAATGTGTCCTATAGTTGTTAACTAAGTTATGGTCAGTCAGTCGCAGAAAACGGATAAAAATTACCGTACACAACATAATAATTTATGGATTAAAATTTCCTCTTGCATTCCACATTATCGGTACACAACTAACAAAAAAGTATAGATGACAGTTTCTTGTAAAGTCATTATTTTTCCGCTGGAGTGCCGTGACTGACTGACTTTTTGTCCCCTCACTTATATTGCTAATATGCATAACGCAGTCAGTTGCTTGCTGGACTCCTCGGTGTATTAACATAATCATGGTTTAGGAGATCTGGTAGACTGTTCGGCACAGTTGTTTCATAAAATAATTATTGGCCCTTCTTCTGTTACAATTTGAGCTAAAAGACAGTCAGCGGAAGGATTTAAATGTAGAGTAATTACATGAAAATGTCATACCGATGTGAAAATTTTGAAATTGGCGCAGGAGTAATTTTTTCGATGAGATTTTTTTTTTGCAAATGTAATTTTCCGATTATAGAAGTTAATGTTTGATTTACGGATTATTTTGATCTAAATTAATAGTAGAACATGATATATTCCGAAACCTGAAAACACATACAAAATTAAACGAAATTTTATTTTACAATTTCACTGTATAAATTTGTTTTGTTTCACTGACTCTTGTTATACCATATTTCGGTCCTTCCTGATGATAAATGTAATACTAATAATTGTATTATAATATTATAGATAATTAAAAAGCACCCTAGAATTATTAAGGGTAAGCTACAGTCAGTCAAATAAAACATACAAAGTTATTGTACACAATACAATAATTGATGGATTCAAATTTCCTCTGGGATTCTACGTTATCGGTAGATAACTAACAAATAAGTATTAACGACACTGTCTTGTAAAGTAATTGCGTTTCCCGCTAGAGTCCCGTGACTGATTTCTTTATGTATTTATTGCTACTGCGCACGGTGCACTCAGTTGCTTGCTACACTCCGCTGAGGTTACACGTGAACTCCTAATATGGGTAAATCCCCTGCACAAAGGCAGTGTGAATACAAACTCCGTTTGAAGGAACAAGGGCGATATAAAAATTGGCAAGAACAAGTAAAGGAACCGAAAAGGAAACAAAGGTCTAGAATAAAAAATACTAAAGCAGGAAGAGAAAGACTTAAGATAATAAATAGAATACACAAAGCAGCTCAACGAGAAAGGGAAAAGTTAAAAATAATCGGAGAACATACTTCTGAAGCTGAGATACCTGGTACGGCATTCAAAAGTCGGCAGCATTATGGAAAGTGCAGAAAACGTGTTGAGGAAGCATTACCGAATTCACCAAGAAAAGGAAAGAACTTGTGTGTAATTTGGCAGAAAAGGAAGGATTAAAGATAAGTAAACGAGCAAAATGTGTATCCATCAGACCATGTTAGGACAGCGGTACGTAATTTTTATGAGGATGATTCTATCTCATATCAGGCTCCGGGAAGAAATGATTTTAAGAAGATCGTTATGAATGGTGAAATACAAGAGGTCCGGATTAAGAATTTAATTGTAACACTGAAAGAAGCACATGCACTGTTTATTGAAAACAATGAAGATATCCACATTAGTTTCTCCAAGTTCGCCGAACTACGCCCCGCACACGTATATCGCCAGTACGATATTCCACATAATGTTTGCACGTGCATTATACACGAAAATGTGAAGTTTCTGCTAAAAGCAATTAGTAAGAAATATGTACTCTATAGCGACTGATTTTCGGAAATTCATATCTCAGGTGGTTTGTTACCAGAACGCAGCTGAATTCGTGCAATCAGGATGCATAAAATGCCCATTTCTGACTAAGATAGAAATTGCAGATGAATGTGGTAATTCACGATGCGAGTGGAGTCAGTGGACATTGTGTAACGGAAGAGCTCAAATTGATACAAAAGAAGGGCCAGTAATTGATTGCATGGAACCACTGAGCGACTGTCTACCAGTTTTCCTAAACCATGTTTATGTTAAAAGCAACAAGCAGAAGCATTTAAATATGCTCGGAAAAAACGTTGGAGTAAATGAAGCAGTTATACAGATTGATTTCTCTGAAAATTATACCTGTAGAGAGCAAAACGAGATACAGGCAGTTCATTGGAACAATAAACAAATTTCAATATCCACTACAGTTGCCTGGTTTAGACAAGAAGGTGAGAGAGAAGTTCAGAAGAAATCCTTTGCTCTCGTTTCAGATTATATGACACATGACAAGTATGCTGTAGATGTTTGCTTACAAAGAGTGTTTAGCAAATTATTAGAACTTCTTCCAAACCTAGAGGCAATAAAAATATTCTCAGATGGAGCAGCAACTCACTTTAAACAGAAGTATCATCATCATCATCATAGTACATTCACGAATTTAGGCCATTTGTTGACCTGTTTCGGCCTCAAGAGAAACACCATCCAGAAGTCTTTTGAGTGGACAGAAGTATACATTGAGCAATTTGACACTGCTTACTTGCATATTTGGATTTAACATAGAATGGAACTTCTTTGAATCGTATGATGGTAAGGGAGCTGTAGATGTGGTTGGAGGCCAGATAAAAAGGATGGCTTGGATATCTTCAAAGTCAGGAAAGAAGATTCAAAGTGCTGCAGAATTCTGTAAAATCGTAAGTAGTAAAACTAAACAAATAATAGTTCAGGAGGTGACACAAAATGAGATAGAAGAAGGGAAGAGATTTTTAGAAAAGTGATTTCAACATCTTGCAGCTATACCGGCAACTCATGGAGTTCACCATGTGAAAGTGTTGAAGCCGTATGTTATAGAATATGCACAAATTTCAAATGAACAATCGGTGCGAAAAATTCACAAGTTTCGTCTGTAAAAGAAAGTTATATTTGTATTAATGGCATTTAAATAATTCCTCATTATGCGATTCTTCAATATATATGTTATTAAGTGAGTGAAATTAAAACAAGTGCGCTGTTCTTATGTGTTAGAAAATATGGGTGTGGGAGTCCTTGAACTTGAAGGTTCTAGCATTAGTTTGACCTTTGACATGCCATGTGTGTCGTATTATCGTGGATGCACAGTGCGGTGTTGCGACATTGATCTAGCATTCACTTTGTGAAACAGAGTCATGCTTGTTGATTGCAAAAACAGTTTAAATCATATGAAGTTTCTTGTATAAAAATACAATTGGCGTGGAGTATATGTGATTAAGTATGTATAACCTGTAGTGTAAAATAAAATTATTATTGGTGTAGCGTTATTGGAAACCAACAGAGTGAAAATACGTATGACAACGCTGTACTATGTGCGCCATGATGCAAACAATCAGTCATAAAGTAAGATTTCGCGCATTGTAAGAGAATTCTTTCGATTGTTTAGTTTAAAAATAGAACTTATGTCAGCAATATAATTTGTAATCGGTTGCTTTGAAAGAATTATAACAGAATTTTCCACATGTAAATAAAAAAATTAATAATTTGTATACGGTACTTTTTCGTTAATTTTTCTTTTGTCTTTATAGTTGAGACGCGTGAAAGTTAATTCTAGTGTCCTGAAACGAACAATGCAAATTCCATATCGGCATTTTTATTTATTTTAATGGTTCAATCCATTAACAGCATCAGATAAATTTTAATCTTATGTAAATATGGATGTAATAAAATTATACTCATATTAGGCATATTTAACTATAGTTCTTAAGAAGTTAATATTTTCTTTATTTTGTGAAATTTAAAATGAAACATGGTAACCAAGTTAAATAAATTACACTATTTATTTAATATTTTACAGCATACCAAATTGTACATTTCCTATACATGATAAAAGGAGTGAAGCTCTTTATTCTCTCCATATTATCGCTTTTTATATTTTGTATTTAGTATTTACCTGATAAAGGAAGAGATGCGATTTCTTCATTCCAAAAAATTACTGTTACAAACTAGATTTAAACCTGTCAAACTTTTGTATTTTATTACATTCAAATCAAAACTGACTTTTTCAATATTCACACACAGTGGCGTTGCTCCGCAACGTAAGTTCTTATTACGTCTATATATTTGTTATTTTTTGCTAAAAAAAACATTTCACAGAATAGTGTTACGAAGTTAATTTTTTTTTGTTAATCTTGGGAGGCGGATATATTATATACATATATTATAATTATGTTTTTTGCTTTAAGCAATGCTTGCATAAAATGACATTATAAGAAAAATAAAAGATCGGACTGGACTTGATCCCAGACCACTGGATTCATTACATCGTGTAAGAATTAGAATATATTATTATAAGAGAAATGAATGTTTGTACCAGACTTGCTCGGTAGCCTAATCGGTAGAGCACTGGAATATATATTATATATATATATATATAATATATATTATTATTATTATTACATTTTTGACAAATGCCAATGCAAGCTGAAAATGTCATGAACCCGGACCTCTGGATTTATATCCCACAACATATAGTAATAATCAGGATATATTATTATAAGAGAAATAAATGTTTGTACTAGACTTGCTCGGTGGCTTAATCTGTAGCGCACTGGGTTATATGCATTGCTCAATGTTAAACATTTAATTATAACATATATATATATATATATATATATATATATATATATATATATATATATACATATAATAAATTAATTTTTGACATTGAACAATGCAACCTTAAAATGACGTATTGAGAAAAATAAGTACTCGGACGGGACTTGAAGCCGCACCTCAGCATTTATATCCCACAACATGTAGTAATAATCAGAATATATTATTATAAGAGAAATAAATATTCGTACAAGACTTGCTTGGTGGCGTAATCGGTAGCGCACTGGGATATATATATATATATATATATATATATATATATATATATATATATATATATATATACGGTAGCGCACTGATATAAATAATTAAATTTTTACCATTGAGCAATGCAAGCTTAAAATGACATGATAAGAAATATAAATGCTCGGACGGGACTTGAACCCGGACCTCTGGATTCATATCCCACTACATCGTGTAACAATTACAATATATTATTATAAGAGATAATGAATGTTTGTAACTAGACCTGCTCGGTGGCGTAATCGGTACCGCACTGGGATATATATATATATATATATATATTATAATTATATTTTTGACATTGAGCAATGCAATCTTAAAATTACATAATAAGAAAAATAAGTGCTCGAACGGGACTTGAAGCCGCACCTCAGCATTTATATCCCACTACATGTAGTAATAATCAGAATATATTATTATAAGAGAAATAAATATTTGTAGAAGACTTGCTTGGTGGCGTAATCGGTAGCGCACTGGGATATGTATACATATATATATATATATATATATATATATATATACACAATTAAATATTTAACATTCAGCAATGCAAGCTTAAAATAACATGATATGAAAAATAGGTGCTCGGACGGTATTTGAACCCGGACCTCAGCATTTACATCCCATACATGTAGTAATAATCAGATTATATTATTATAAGAGAAATAAATATTTGTAGAAGACTTGCTTGGTGGCGTAATCGGTAGCGCACTGGGAGAGATATATATATATATATATCATCATCATCATCATAGTACATTCACGAATTTAGGCCATTTGTTGACCTGTTTCGGCCTCAAGAGAAACACCATCCAGAAGTCTTTTGAGTGACGTCCTGGTCTTCTTCTTCCTGCAGGTTGATATCTTAAGGGGTAGTGACGTGTGTATAACCTCTCCTACCCACTTCTCATCCTCACCTTCTCGTGGTACAACCTGTTTTCACAAACGAGGCTCTGAGGACCGAGTCACGGCGGTATAACCGTTCCATCAGGTACTGAGTAAATGCGGTATCCTAATGTCTGTCCAGAGACTAAAAGGCAGCAGCCCTACCACTGGACTACTTAGCGTCGGGCCAGTAACCTGTCCTAAGGAACTTCAAAACTACTTTCAAGTCTCAACACGAAAAAAGCCAGAAGGAATTGAAATATATATATATATATATATATATGTTATAATTAAATTTTTGACAATGAGCAATGCAAGCATAAGATAAAATGATAAGAAAAATTATTGTTAGGGCGGGCTTGAACCGGGATCTTTGGATTTACATCCCACTACATCTAGTAATATTGAGTATATTTTTTTATTGGAGAATTTTACGTTTGTATTACATTAGGTCTGTGGCGTAATAGGTAGCGCACTGATATATATATATATATATATATATATATATATATATTGTAACTAATTTGACATTGAGCAATTCGAGCTCAAAATGACATGAAAAGAAAATAAATGCTCTGACGGGACTTGAAGGCGGAACTCTGGAATTATATCCCACGACTGTAGTAATGATGAGATATATTATTATAAGAGAAATGAATGTTTTTACTACACCTCCTCGGTGGCACTGGTGTGTATATATATATATATATATATATATATATATATATGTATACACCGAAATACTAAAGTAATAGCATTTGCAGACGACCTGATAGTAATAACAAAGGGAAAATCAGTTCTCGAAGCTGAGAATTATGCAAATATTGAAATGAGAAAGATTACATCCTGGGCCCACAACAATAAATCCAAATTCAATGAATGCAAATCAAAAACTATTCTAATAACAAGACGAAAACGAAGGGAAAACAAACAAATACAAATACTATATTTCTAAATAATAAGCAGCTAGAACAGGTCGACCAGATTAAACATCTTGGCATAATAATCGACAAGAGATTTACATTCAACCAGCATATCGAATATGTAGCAGAGAGATGCAAAAAACTTATTAATGCTCTCTCGGAAGACAGCCAAAAATAAGCTGGGGTTTAAGTGACAAAGCCCTGTGCCCAATTTATAACGGTACAATTCTGCCACTGTTATCGTACGCGGCACCAGTATGGATAAGTGCACTGGACAAGAAATATAATATCCGAAAGTTTAAACAGGTACAGAGATTGATCAGCATACGAATGGCAAAGGCATATCGCACTGCGTCCTACGAAGCTCTCTGCATTCTGACGGGATTAACACCTATACATCTAAAAATACAAGAAATTTCAGCTATTCGCCAAATAAGAGGAAGTTCCAAATACGAAACTCTTAACGTTGATCAGACAGTTAGTTACAAAAACTGGACACACCCGGCAAAATTCATAGAAATCCAGGATACAAGAGAAAACAAAGAATACACTTATGAAATATACACAGATGGAAGCAGAAGCAATGATGGAGTTGGATCGGGAATAGTTATATTCAAAAAACATGTATTAACAAACCAGCTGAAATTTAAGTTGTACGAAGAATGTTCAAATAACCAGGCTGAGCAACTTGCCATCATGAAAGCATTAGACACCTTAAAAGGACTTAACACCAGCGAAATACCGATTGACGAACGTAATGTGGCAATCTACACTGACAGCAAGATCACGTTAGACTCCCTAAGGAACAGAAATAATCGAAACAATTTAATTGAAGAAATTAGGAATAAGCTGAAATCTCTAGAAGGCAACAATTGGACAGTGGAATTCAGCTGGGTCAAGGCACATGCTGGAATCTACGGCAACGAGATAGCGGATCGCCTAGCGAAGCAAGCAGCGTGCGACGGCGGCCTACAAACGAGTTACGATAGGATTCCAGTAAGTGCTGTGGAAGAAACACCTGACAACCATTAGTGAAGAAAAATGGGAAAGGGAATGGCAATCAACCACCAATGGGAATTTGACGAAATCGTTCTTCCCGAAAGTCAGCGACAGACTACAGACAAGAATCCAGATATCTCCCAATTTCACAACGCTGGTGACCGGACACGGGAATATAAACGCCTACTTCCATCGCTTCAAGATAAAGGACAGTGCAATGTGTGCATGCGGTGCTGGTGAACAGACAGTGGACCATGTCATATATAACTGTATAGAATTTAAAAACGAAAGACAAACTCTTATAAACTTTGTAAATAGAGGTAGTGAAAGGTGGCCCATAAATAAGAGTAAATTAGCTTTTAAGTATACTAAACAATTCACCAAATTCGCAATAAGCATAGACTTAAAAAAATTACAATAGAACATTACTTGGACAGTATACTTTAAGGAACTAGATAATAAGTGTTAGGATATGAACATTATTTTAAGGAAGTGTAAATATTGATCATGACTTGTTAGGATTAGTCAGTGCTATAAGTGTAAATAGGAACCTAATAGCCTAATTTTTTAGAACTTTCAATAGTAGATTACTCATAAAATGTTAGAATTAGTCCCGTAACTTAAGTGTAAATAGGAGCTATATCTTCTTAGATTAGTAATGGATAGAATATTAACTTAGCGTGTAAATATAGATTATAGCTTGATAGGATTAGTCAATTTAAATGTAAATAGGAACTATATTTTGTTAGGAATAGTAATGAAGAATGCACTAATTTAACCCTTAACTTACAATGTATCTTATAAGAAACATTGATTTAATTTATTTGTTATAGTTTATTAAACAGTAAAAATAAAACAAATTATCATAAATTACCTAAGATTGTGTCAACATTACGTTAACAATACAGTAATAACTTACTTTTACATGATTTTCTTTTCTTTGCGGTCCGAAACACTTGAATGACGGGCACTAGAAAGTATTGTTTCGCCAATTTAAGGGTTAAGTAAGTGCTAATAGGAACAATATCAAGCAACTGTAAATATTAATCATAACTTGTTAGTGCCAAGAGGAACCATAACTTGCTTAAGTATAATTAACAGAGAGCATTGTTTGAAATGCAAATAACAACCACAACGAAATAGAACAATTTAGCGTCACAATAACTCAAAATTATATTTTAAGGAATCGAAAATAGAAAAATAATTTCACACATTAGAATTAGTAAATAACACTATAAATGCATAGTCAGGAACATCAACACACATAAAATGATAGAGATATTTTAATATTGCTAAACCAAAGCATGTAGTACTGCAGAAAACTGTAGTGGAGCATGCTGTCATATGAAGACTCTTAAAAAAATGCATTACAGAGCCTCTTGTCGTCCCAACGTCTTTCAAAAAACGATAAATTAAAATATATATAATTTTCTTCTTCCAATTATATTGTATGAATGCGAAATATGAACTCTTACTCTAAGAAAAAATTATGAATATTTGAGAAAAAAGGGCCAAAGAAACAAGAATAGACAGGTGAATGCTGTGTTGGTGAGTAGCGATAATGAAACGAAGAAATGATGAAATTCGTGGGAAGTTTTAAGGAACATATTATTAGATGTTTGGAATTATAGATGATGTGATGGACTAGTGCTTAAGAGTCTAACGGTCTGATAACCTGCGCCCAGTGGGTGATGAGTGCTTTTCACCAGACAAATTGATGCCTTTACATACTCACTTCTTCCAGACGTTTCGTGATGTTTTATGAAATTTATTGTGTTAACTTTTACATTAAACTAGACCTAAAACATTAAGTTGATCTACCGAAATAACTTATGTAGAGTATAATATTGTAGTCTGAGAACAAATGAGTGTCATGTATTAACTTGCAAAAGATAGAGAATTATTAAAAGAGAAAAATCAATAAGATCGATATTATAAATAATTAGATAACCTTTAGTTAATGAACAAAGCAAGCAATAAGCGCAAGAAAATCATTAATGCGGAAATTTCCATATAATAATTAATACAGGAATCGAAAAATCCAACGACCTAATGTATCATGTCTTGGCACGGGTCTACGATTCTTCAAGTCCCTGTGAAGAAGAAATGTTTTCATGGAATAATTGTCAGTAGGAGATCGGTGTCCTTAGGAGAACACTCAGTTGGTAGACCAAGAATGAGGTGGGAGAATTACATCCATGATAATTATGGGAAGTAGATTATACATTGGATGTTGGGAGACATTAGCTGAGGTTAGGGATGTATGCAAAGCTTATGTCCGCGAGACCGTATATCTACGGGTTCGATAGAGCCAGTGAGTTAGTTAGTTGGAGATCGATGTCCATCCAGGATCGTGATGAATTATGGGAGATATAATAAATAGCGACTATAAGAATTAGAAGACATCCTGACCACATACCAACCATATACTGTTTACATTATCGTCTATGGCCTGTAGTGGGATCACTTTGCACACTTTTACCTACCTCTATAAAATGACACAAGAGGTCAACCAATTAATAGATCAGTTGTCTTGCAAATCTCTCGCGGCATGAAGTTTTGTTTATTTTATAGAACGGGGATGTTTATTTTAAATGAAAGAAAATGTATCCATAAGAATGAAAACAGAATATTTGCAGTTTTAGAATACATTAGTTTTGATTTCCAATGAGTTAGCTTTCAAATGCATATGCATAGTATCACGTGATATATTAATACACATTTGAGGGACAGGTAAAGTACCAGGTTAGTCACTTTATTGTCGAAATACAGTATTAGATTCTCAATGGAAAACACTATATTTTAGGAGTCCGCAAGATTAGAAGAATCTGTTTTTTATCATGGGTTTATTTGTTTTCCAAATTTGGCACGTATTTAAAAAAAGTAGGTACGTTGTATAATTGAGGAGGTTAGGAGCAAAAGTGCAAGTTGTGCAGTATTGGGAAAACAGTTTTAAAGTTGAAGTTAATCTATTCTTCTTCTTGCTGTTCTTCATAATTTGTAGAATTTTCAACCTGTTTATTTCCAAAAACACTCCTCGGAAGAGGACGTATTGGATGTGCAGCATTCGCTGTCTATCCATCTCTTGGCAGGTCTTCCTCTTCTTCTTCTCCCGTAAATTGGTCTATCTTATTTAGCTCTTTTTGCAAAGTCGGTTGCCTTCCAATCTTTCTATATGACCTTTCCAATATTTTCGTCTAATTTTAAATAATATTAAGTCCAATTTATAGCGGATATTACAATATCAAATTACATCTAGTTTTCTCGTGTAATCTCCAGTGTAAATATTCATAAGCACAGTTTTAGCTTAAAAAAGTGGCATTATGTTATAATATGAGGTAATATGACACTGGGAATATAATATGTGGGAATACCGGGTCATCGGGAAATGGCGGTCAGTGGATTATTTTAAATAGTATGGTAGACTTATAAGCTATATTAACTCGTAATAAGTGCTGCTCTCTAACGCAGATTAAGGAAACTACTGTGAACACTTCAGGAAGTCACTGTGATTATAGTTTCTGATACACTTGAAAGTGTATGTTTTGTGATTCTGGCTTTCAGCAATTGTTGTTAAAATATTTGATAAAAGTGCAAATGTTTATCTAGTAAATTGATATTACTTTCAGTTATACATGTTGCTGGAATACAAAACAACACGATTGTAGCAATATTGTGGATAACTGTCAGTTATTAAATGAGCACGTGACTTTCAAGTTAGGTTAAACATTTGTGACAAGGGCGGTCAAGGTGACAGGTATTACCCCCCTCCCCCTGGTGATCGTCATTCCGCCACATGAACGTCACATTAAAAAGTCGTGTATAAGATTACACCACAATAAATACTGTAACGATGTTAATCTTCTAACAAATATGTTCCATGGTTTGAGTACGATACAATTACGTGAATTGGCTTACGAGTGTGCGGAGGAAAACGGAATCAAACTTAATTCTAACTATAGAGAGAAAAGTGGTGGGAGAGATTAGCTGCATTGAGTTTTATATGAAAGTCCATTTATGAGTTTTAGGAAGCCCTAGGCTAACTAACTAACTCACTCATTGGCACTATCGAACCCGTAGGTTCATGGCCGCGCGGACATAACCTCTCCATATATCCCTATCCAGAGCCAATGTTTTACAATCATCCCCTCTATAATCTACTTTCCTCAAATCATAGTTAATGCTTTTCTCCCATCTCCTTCGTCTAGCAACTGGGCGATTTCCTTCTGATTTTCCTAAAAGATGCTTCCATGCACATCTTTCATTCCCCATTCGTCCCACATGTCCTGCCCATCGTAGTCTACGATACTTAACTGTTCTCATTATTTCTGAATTCCTATAAAACCATGTAATTCACTGTTATGCAGTCTTCTACATTCACCTGTCTGTTCATCTCTCTTATGTCCAAACATTTTCCTAAGAACTTTATCCTCAAATACTTGTAATCTCCTTTCCTCCCTTAAAAGTTATCCCTAGGCTATTAGTTTTAATATGTTTCTAAGTTTCTCTTAGAGTGAAGTTTCCCTTTGCCAATATTGCATTGTCAGATATATTTATATGCAATGTGCATAAACTGGATATCAAAGTCAAAAATTCCACATCTCTTCTTACAATAAATGAGGCCAGAACGTGTGAGCTATGTTACTAATTGGAAACGATGGAAAAATGTTAATTATTTGTGCCACGAGTCCTTCTGGCAGTTTCATTCCCCCGATGTAGGTATTTCAACTAAATATTTTGTTCTCTCTGTTAAAGAAAGATGTACCACCTTCTTGCCAGGTACGAATATTCAAAGACAGGATGGGCCAGTGAACATCTTCATAATCTGCTTCGAGGATTTCATTATCTATGCAAAATCTTAGAAAATAATCCTTTCCTTACAATTATTCGATATTCCCAGCAGTCACTGGATTCTACCGAGTAACGTGTTGTGAAATGTAATTGTTTTGTTAACTTTTATCTTAAATTAGATTTGGTAGATTTTGTTGATCTCTAAACACGTGGGCACCTAATTTAACTATGTATAAGTTTGAAGTCTGAGGACAAAGTAATAAACATTAAGCAGTAGTCTAACTTGTTAAATATAATAATAAATATTATATAATATCCTCAACTCGTGTTCAACTTAGGGCGGGATGAGATGAGATGAGATGCTTCACCTATACTTATAGACGTCTGTGAACGATAAGTGTGCCGGTCGTTCACGTCTGACGCTACATCACAGGGGGAATAAACGAAATGTGTGAGATGAGTTTGGAGAAATCCTGAATTGAAATTTGTGGCAGGGGAAAACGGTAATAGATTCAACAGAAACAGATTTACAGTATTTTATACAAAATTTTAATATAATTGCAAAAAGGTACAATATGGAAATCAATACAAAGAAAACTAAAGTGAAGGCCTTTTGTGGGAAATACCCTATACCTAGCAAAATTGTTTTGGATGATGAAATTTTAGAACGAGTAAACGAATTTAATTATTTGGGTTATAATTTAACATTTCACGATGAAGCTAATATATCAAAGAAAATCACAAATTTTACAAAAACAACGGGGATAATTAACAGTATAATGAAGCCATCTTTAGTACAGAAGAACACAAGATTACGGCTTTATAAGGTTCTCGCAATCTAGTGTTAAGATATGGTAGTGAAGCATGAACAATACGAAGAAGAGATGAAAGCCGAATAACAGCAAATGAGATGCGATTTATGCACCGAACAGCAGGCTACACAAAGTGGGACCATAAAAGAAATGAGGAAATTATGGAAGAACCCATTCTCCACCATATACAAAACTACCTGAACAACTGGAGAGCCCATCTTCAACGAATGCCGTCTCATAGAATTCCAAAATCCATACTTCGCCACCGCCCCCAAGGCAAAAGATCGCTGGGACGTCCAAAAAAGCGCTGGATGGAAAATTCCTCTTTGAGACCTTAACAGGCCACATGGCCTAATACTTGCATGGATGATGATGATGAAAACGGTAAAAACCTACAAAGATATAATTACTAATGAAAATAATTATATTAAAATATGAATTTTCCAAATAATTACATAACCTGGAGTTTATAAATAAAAAATCTGTAGACGGAAGAAATTAATTGACCAGCAAATTTCATATAATTAATAATATAGAAAATTGCCTTGGCGTGGAGCTACGGAATGTGCGTTAGTTTGATTTACTATGAGAAACTTTTTCTTATGCCCAGTCAGCATCATAAGGCATTTTGGTATCTCTAAAATATAGCGGCTCCAGTTTGAATGAACTAGCTATAAATATTGTAGGATCGGTAGGCTGATCACATGTTACCCATATACGATCTAGATTATCGACTTGTCTGAAAAAAATATAATAGGCCGTAAATGCTTAGACAGTTGGTAGATCTCTCTCGTCCCAAGAAGTTTTTTATGGGTTAAAGAACGGAGAAGTTTAATAAAAACAGTATAACAAATTAGCATGTGAAATTATATAAAATATAATATTTCTAATTTGAGAGTAAAATTTGTTATAATTTCAATTAACATGCCTTATACATATCAAGAATATATCATAATAACGAACATTTAAACGATGATAAATGAGATATTTGACAATGTATTTAATGTTTACCTGATAGAGGAAGCGTTGTCTGTAAATCTCAGCTACACAGGTTAAACAGTTTTGAATCGAATCTGTAAAATATTAATAATTTATTTATATAAGTAAAGACGTAATTTTCTATTTCATATTCAATGACGTTACTTCGTAACGTTACAGTTATGTTGTCGCTATGCAACAAGACGCATTTGTCCAATTTTTTATGAAATAAATCTTATTTTAATAAATGTGTTAATTGTGCTTATGAGAAAAATGCCATAATAAATTAAAATGGTTATTAGGCTGTTTATAGCTTTGATGCGGTGGACAAGTGGTAATGCTTCTTGCCTCTGGTACCGAGGGTCGCGTGTTCATATCCGGCCGGGGTCGATGGATATTTTTTAGAACGGAAAAATCCAAGGAGCAAATCCTCCGGAAGGGACTTTAAGTTATGGGTCCCGAGCCTGAAGATTTTTCAGGCTCGTAAAAGATCCTTAAGCCTGAATAAAGAGGCCTCTAAGCAAAATTTACCGACCTCAACATACTAGTAATACCTTAGTTGCCCGTTAGATGTCTCATTGGATCCGTGTGTTGTCTGCATGCGGTCCATGACACCTATGAATAAATAAGATAACTAAAAATTAACTTGGACCAGTAACTCATTACAAAGCCGAGGCTATGGCTCAACAATGGGCTACACCATTATAGATATATTATACATAATTTTTCCGTTTAAATATTCATAGTAGCAAATTTAACTTTAAAAAAGTGGCATTGTGTAATATTTGAAAATAATTTGACAAATGACATGTAATACGCGTACAATTAGAGCACAATTTCTGCTTCTCTTTCCCCCCATCATAGGTGCTGTAATCGATACTGGTGGAATAGTGGTTAGATACTTGCTCCTGGATTTAAAAATGCAAGGGTTCAAACACGGCCAGCTATTGTGAATTTTCAGAGCATAAACATCCTTAGACTAGGTTCCTTCGGAAGCGAACTAAATAGTTTGGTTCCCTGTTTAGATTTATGGCACGTAAAAAAAACTCAAGCTTGAAAACGGTACTTTTGAGAATTTTTTGGCCCAGTATCGCTGGGAATTGTATTGAGATGCTAATGATCTTTACTTTTAAGAATCAAGTTTATCGTAAACTAGAAATAATATCTTAACACTGATTTAATGATTTGACGTTTCAACTATGTTTTTCCCGACTATACGTAATATTTGTCTTCCTTTTGTAGGAATTTTTTTCGGAGACTGGCCAACCCCCAACTTGGAGGATCAGTAAGTACTTGTTTAATATTTTGTTCTGTAGAATAGAGTGTGAATTGTATAGAATTTTATGGAAACGTTGAATTGAGATAGAAGTGAAATACAAATACCTGATGGAAGAAGAGAATAGTACGATATATAGAGAGACAGCTAGTTGCCGACAATGGATTTTTTATTCTAAATTACCTTAAGTTGAAATGAACGAAACACATGTAGTAGTTCATTTATCGTTCCTTTACTCGTATTTCATTGTTTATATAAAGTTTCTTCATATCTTTTCATTATATCTATGTGGCTTCTTATTAATAGATAATGTCCTCCCTCTAACTTACATCTAGATAGGCCAATGTGTTTATCTTGTATTATCCTGTGCTGATGGAACTGGAATCTTGACAACTAGAAACCAGCGAGGCCGATCACTGTAATACCAATTAAATGTTTTTAACAGTTTTTGTCCTCCGCCAAGACATTAAATTCGAAGTTTTGTGGGGTACATATAAAAAAGTAGGTTAGAGCAAGAGCCTTAAAGGAATAGGATAAATGTGATTTAAATAAAACTATCTGAAATTATAACTATTTTCAAGTCAAACACAGTACAACAACACACACGAACTAGAATTTATAAAACACTGGCCAGACCCATATTATGTTACGGCAGTGAGGCCTGGACAATTCGCGCTGTATATAAACAAAGACTAATTGCTGCAGAAATGAAATTTATTAGACATAGTGCAGGTTACTCAAGAACAGACCATAAAAGGAATACCGAGATTCTCAAAGAATTACAAACAGAATCAGTCATGGAATATGTGCAAAAATACAGAAACAAGTAGAAATCTCGCGTAAGAAGAATGAGCAGAACAAGAATGCCACATCAAATATTAAATTACCAGCCACCAGGCAAGAGATCTTTGGGCAGACCCTTCAAACGTTGGATTGAGACCACTAGGTCTATCACATGAAAGGAAGAAGAAGAAGAAATAAAAGTACCATCATCGACCGCAATGTGCAAATGTATTGAAATATTCTGAAACAATTAGCCCGGGGACGTTGCGTAATTGGTAAGGCAATATGCTACAAGCCGGAAGATTGCGGATTCCATTCTAAGAGGTATTGTTATTCACGCATGTTCTTCTTCTGCTGAAGAAGTTACATAATCATTTCAAGGAATCACAAATCCTAATGTTATAAAAATTGTTGGATAAAATATTTAAAAGTCGTATTCATGTAGATATATATATATATATATATATATATATATATATATATATTGTTAACTAGCCTGGACAATCTCACGGCCCATTGTTCTAAGTTTGAATATGTGTCTCAACCAATTGAGTACCATACATATGTTCTAAGTGTAAAATCATTGGGAAGGGCTGACAATCCGGCTGATATCTCGCACCAAATGTCTAGAAAGGTGTGAGTCTTAATTAGTCAATATTCGAAGGGCTTCCTAAGGCCTGCAATGGGATAAATTACACCATTTGCATCAGCTTGCCGTGATATAAATTGGCATTATGTGTATTTTATTGAATATACCTCGAGAAAGACGTGTATGCCGTTATATACTTTTTTCATGAGATTTCATTGTGTTTTTATAAACTTCATTGCTTTCTTAACTTTTACATTAAATTAACATAATCGATGATAATGAGCCAAGGAAACAAAACAACTTAAAAGTGTATAATTTTGAAGTCTGAGAACAAATAAACGCTCTGCAATAAATTAAAAAAGTATAGAATTGTGAAAAAATTGATAAAATGTATATTACAAACAGTATAGAGTTTATAACAGAAATAAGCAATGGATGGAAGAGAGTTGTTGGTGCGGATATGTTCATATAATGATAATGTTGAACGTGTAAAATACAGCGTCTAAGACATTACGCCTTGTCGCAGAGCTACCGAACAAGCTCTGGTTCGAGTCCCTATTCGGAAGAAATTTATTGACTGAATGTCGGCTAGTGTGGAACGGTGTCCATCTAGAATTGTTAGGAATATACCGTATATAACACTTTGGGAATCCGACGTTTGACCACTTATCACGTATACCTCTCTATAATGACTGTTATACCAAGTGCTTTGCACACTTATCGCTCCATGAGTTTAATTTTCTTTAAAGATAGAAATGGCTTAATTTTAAAGCATAACGACAAAATGTTATCTAAAATCAAGTAAAATAGAATATTTGTAAGTTTAGAGTTAAATTTGTTAAGTTATTAAATGAGCCAGCTATGTCAGTCATTTAAAGGGTGATAAATATGGTATCTGAAAATGCATTTATATTTACCTGATGGAAAAAAGCGTTTGTCATTGATCTCTCTAAAACTCGTAGCAGTATAAACGTATAGACAAAACAGTTTTGAATTCATTTTGTGTAATATTAATGTTATATTAATTAAAAATATTTTTCAATTTCACGTTAAGTGGCGTTGCTTCGTAACGTACTCGTAAGTTATTGCGTAATTTTTGTTATTCAACAAGGCGCATTTTATACAAATGTTTTATGAAAGTTATCTTCTTTGTAAATTATTAAGGCCAAAATGCTCCCCGAATTTCATCAGGCCATCATTATCATATTCGCCATGTTTAGTATGAATGTGTGTGTAATTGGTGTGTTTCGTGTTAATGTTGTGTTGTCTTGGAGGAGGCCCTGGTATTGAGCTCATCGCTCATTGAACGAGGCCCACCTTGTACTTGTGTGCATAGAAAAGTATGTGTGTGATCCATTGTTAAAATCCTTCTCCGGACAAGTGTTGCGTCTGAAATGCCCGGGTGACGTGTCTCCGGACAAGTGGTGCGTCTGAAAGGCCCGGGTGACGTGTGGTACGTGAACGTACAAAGTGTGACGTTAAAATACGCTAATGGAATGGACTTAGGGCCCAACGGTCCACGAAAATCATCCGGCCATGAACATCATACTAATCATTATTATCCTACACCGGTGTATAAAACAATTGGTAGTTACCACACCCATAATTCCCTAGTAAAGCTGCAAAGCGAAGCATGAAAATGCTATGGTTGCAGTGAAAGACCTGCCCTCGGGCAGAATTTCTATGTATGAATTAACTATACGTAGCGGAAAAGCCCAATATTGAATAAAACAACGAATTGCATTTAATGTTCTCGTGGAATACCTTGTTTAAAAATTCTCAAATCACAGCTTTATCTTCATAAAAATGTGACACTTAAGTTAAAATTTTAATTTGACATTGTGTGGAAGTTGTTAGGAAAACATTTGGACCAAAGAGAGTTGATCAGAAGGTGAATGGACAAGTCTACTTAACATTGAACTACATGGTTTTTATAGGAAGCCAGAATAGTTAAGTCTAGTAGATTGCAATGGGTAGGACACGTGTGAACAATGTGGAATGAAAGATGTGCGTGGAAGCTTCTTTATAGGAAAACCAGATAAAACACCCAATTGGTTGACCAATAATTAGGTGGGAGAATAACATTAACCATGATTTGAGGGAAGTAGATTATACAGGGAATGATTTGAAACCATTAGATCAGGATAGGGATGTATGGAGAGCTTATGTCCGTGCGGTCGTGAACCTATGGGTTCGATTATGCCAGTGAGTTGATTAGTAATTATGTAATATTCATGCAAATAAAAAATATATCAAATATATTCTCTTTGTTCTATGTTTCCTTCTTCTTCTTTTTCTTGAACGTCATAGAAAATCTTGGTCGACTAATGGTTTCTATGCGTCCATTTGGCTCCCGGGGTCATGAGTTCAAACTCTCAGAGGTCTGCGGATTTACAGGTCATAAAAATACTGAGTACCTGTTCCGTCGGAAAGTCACCAAATACTTCGGTACCGTGAATATATTTACGGTACGTAAAATAACTTCGCGTTTGAAGAAACATAACTTGGAATAAAATATGTTTATCCTTTCTCGCTCAGATTTGAAATGTACACTAATGATCTTAGATGTTAAAGAGCGTCCTTAATTAGAAATACCATCATAACACTGAATTAATGTTAGGTTTCTAAACTAAGTTTTACCCAACTATACATAGTCTACCTTCTTATGTCGGATTCGTTTTGGAGTGGGTTCTTACATGCAAACTGCAACTTGGAACGTTTGGATTTATTTAAGGTTATATCCGTTAGAAGATTATCTTCTCTACGGCTAACGTTTTCCTCCTGCCCATTGATCTCTCTTCTGCCATCTTTCGTTGGTAAGTCAAATTTTCTCTTGTGGCCTTGTTGCAGTTTGACACATTCTTCGAGATTATTTAATTATTTTGTTTCTCGCCCAAAGTTTTCCCAGTAAATGTAGCTCTGCCATGATACTTCTGATTTAGCTCGAAACACTTCCACTATTGTCAAGGTCATGGAATCCCTGATGGTCGTAGATATATTTTTTTAGGATTGTTATTAATTAAATATTTCTTCTTTCTAACTTAACTTTGGGTATGATATGCGTTTGTTATATTGTGTTGTTTTTTACTGTCTTCATGATGTACCGCCAAGCCTAAAAAATGCGGTCAAATTGTGGTGCACAACATTGTGGTAGGATCATGTCACTGGGTTCTACTCAGTCTCTAAAATCAATGAGTACCAGATATATTTCCTTGACTAAAAATGTCCATCACGCAGTACTGAAAACTCGGGAGATAAATAGTCTCCAATTGTCTAAAGAGGAGTCAGCCATAATGTCCCATTTTTTCAATAGCTCTCTGTAATGTGATAGCTTTACACTTACACAAATATATAACATCGCGTGATGAGTGCTTTCCACCAGACAACTTGAGAAAGCTCGTTAATGCCTTCACATACTCACTTCTTTCAAGAGGTTTCGTGATGTCCTATGAAATTTTTTTAACTTATACATTAAACTAGACCTGAAGGATTATGTTGATCAACCGAAATAACTAACTTATGTAGTGTATAATATTGTAGTCTGAGAACAAATGAGTGTCATGTATTAACTTGCAAAATATAGAAAATAATTAAAGGAGAAAAACCAATAAGTACGATATTCTAAGTATGTACATAACCTGGAGTTAATGAACAAAGCAAGCAATAGACGTAAGAAAATCATTAATGGGAAGATTTCCATATAATAATTAATAGAGGAATCGAAAATACCAACGACCTAATGTATAATGTCTTGGCACCGGTCCACAAAACTTCAAGTCTCTATGGAGGAGGAATTTTCTCACGGAATATTGGTCAGTAGGAGATCGGTGTCCATTGGGAAACGCCCAGTTGGTAGACCAAGAATGAGGTGGGAGAATAACATCCATGGTTTGATGGAAGTAGATTATACCGTGGATAAATGGAAGATATTAGCTCAGTAAGGGATATATGGAGAGACCATAAACCTACGGGTTCGATCGAGCCAGTGAGTGAGTTAGTAAGAAGATCGGTGTCCAACCAGGATCACGATGAATTTGGGCAGCTCTAATAAATACCGATTTTAACCCTCAACTGGTAGGGTGGGGTCAGAATGACCCAGGCTATTATTTGGAAACGCTCCTCCTCATATAACTAAAACATTTTCTACCTGAAACTCTGTGTACTCTATCCTCAGTCTGTTCTCGAACCGTGGACGAAGTTTAAGTTTCCTTGTGTTTTCGCATTTTTGTGTTATTTCAATTTGCTTATCGTCTTGCGATTTTCGGGTCACGTCGACCCCAGCCTACCTTAAACGTTAGTATATTTTCATTTAGCAGAATAACAATTTTTTCATTATTATTTCAGGGTACACTTGTATTCATTTCTGAATTTATTTTTTATAGTGAACGAAGTATAAAAACCTAACTAGTGAAGAGTTAACTCGAATTTTGAATGAATCAGATGATGAATATGAAAATGAAGTTGATGAAAATTTTGTTATTGAGAGTGAACACGACACTGATAATGAACAAAGTGGCAATTCTGATGACGATGATGTTGACGATACAGCTTTCATTTATAGTAAAGATAAATACAAGTTGAGACATAATCTCGTTTTACGAGGATGCACCGCACAACCCAATATCATTACATATCTTCCTGGAATTCGCGGAGATGCTAAGGAATTCCCCACTTTAGAACCAGACCTTTCTTGGAGTTTACTTCTTACAGATGACATTCTAGATATTATTGTAAGACACACAAATGATGAAATAGAGAGGAAAAGAAGCTATTATTCCAACTTTGGAAAAGAGGTAGAAACATTACGGGGGAGAGTTGGTTTTCGTCTATAGAAGTGGCTGATGAACTGAAGAATAGAGGATTGACCTATGTGGGAACGCTAGGAAAAATAAGAGACAAATTCCTCCAGAATTTCTTCCACAGAAGAAGAGAACTGTGGGTTCATCTGTATGTTCAAAAAAAAAGAACAAAGCTGTCATTCTGAATTCCACTATACATCACACCAAATGTATGGATAGCGATACACAAAAGCCGGAAATAATACAATTCCATAACATGACCAAAGGTAAAGTTGATTCCTTGGATCAGACATTTTCAATCTATTCTACTGCTCGAAGGACGAGACGATGGCCAATGGTGATATTTTTTGTCATAATGGATATCGCTACAGTAAATGATATACTTATGACAAGCAGAAAAGAGGCAAAATCCATTACCAGTCGTCAATTCATTATTGCTGTCGGAAAATCACTTGTGCGTCCTGAACTTGTTCGCGGAAGTAGCATCAAGGAATTGCCTCGTGAATTCCGGCAGATGATTGCGAAAGTTGGTGGTATATCGGGCCCAAGCACAGAAAAGGAAGCTGTGCGCACCGTGACTCCAGGAAAAATGAAAAGATGTTCTTCCTGTCCTCGTGGTCGAAATGGGAAAGCTAGAACAAATTGTGAAATGTGTATGAAACTGCTATGTGTAGGATATGCATTGTCAATTTAGGTATATGATGAATGGAGTTACTACTTAGTTGGAATTATGGTCTGTCTCCTGATTAGAGTGATAGGATAATTTATTACAATTATTTTTTATAGTCCTAGAGCGATTATTGAGATTTACCAAGTTTCAAATTCCAGTTCTTTGTTCTACTGTTTTGTTACTAAATCATGCAAATTAATTAGATTTAATATTGTTATTCTTGTGTAATTGATCTTGGATTTACTATATTAGTGTAAATCCTACATGTTATTATATAGCCAATGTATATGTCTGAATGTACAATCTGTGTCTAAAATATATTTTTTAATGCACTCCTAGAAAAATAAATTAAATTCTGTTATTTAGACGTGATTTACTTGGTTAAAATTAGGTGTGGAGAGGTTGTAATTTATTAGGTTAATATATTATGTCAGATACAGTCAAATAATAATGTCCAAATGTATGCATTTCCTTTATTATACTATCACGAACATGCTCTTGAATAGCATGAGGGTTCTCCGCTCCCCAGATCCGCACATTATGCCGGTTTACCTTGCCTGACAAATGGAAAGTGGCTTCGTCCGAGAAGAAAATCTTGGTCATGAAGTCAGGATCAGCGCCGAGACGGTCCAGCATCGTATTGGCGAATTCCACTCGTTTCGGCATGTCATTCGGCTCCAGACGTTGCACTAACTGCACTTTATATGCGTGCAGTTTGAGGCGTTTGTGGACAATCCGTTGTAATGTCGATTTTGGTATTTGAAGTTCCCGCGAAGCTCTTCTTAATGACTTCCGGGGGCTTCGCTCAAATGCGGCTTGAACATTTGCTACCATTTCATCGGATGCTCTGCGACCACCACCATGCTTCTTCAACACAGATCCTGTAGCTAATAATGTATCACGCCACTTCTTTATGCTTCTAGCAGTTGGAGCATCACGGTTAAACACACGCCGGAACTCCCTTTGAACTCTAATGATTGATTTAAACTCCGCATACCACAAAACAGCTTGCGCTTTCATCTGCGGAGTCGCCATTTTCACAAACAATTAAATCTAAGAACGAGAAACGTATCTTTGTGCCATCTACCGACAGGATTCGAAACTTGGTGAGTTTTTCTGTACTATGAACGTTGTTTTAAGTTTCTATCTTCAACCGTTTGCCAGTAACAAGCAATTGAAATTAGGTCCATTCGAGCGGTCCACCCTGTATTGTCTATGGCCTGTAGTGGGATCACTTTACACACTTTTACCTACCTCTATAAAATGACAGAAAGAGGTAAGCCAATTAATAGATCAATATTATTTTGCAAGCCTCTCTCGCAGCATGAAGGTTTGTTTATTTTAAAGAACGGAGATGTTTGTTTTAAAAACAGAATAAAAGAAAATGATATCCATAATAATAAAAAAATTGTAATTTTAGAATACATTTGTTTTGATTTTCAATGAGTTAGCTTTCAAATACATATGCAGTGTATCACGTGATATATTAATACACATTTGAGGGACAGGAATAATAGCAGGTTAGTCACTTTATTGTCGAAATATAGTATTAGATTCTCAATCGAAAGTACTATATTTTAGGAGTCCGAAAGATTAAAAGAATCTGTTTAATCATGGGTTTATTTGCCTTCCAAATTTGACACATATGTAAAAAAAGTATGTACGTTGTATAATTGAGCAGGTTAGGAGCACAAGTGCAGGTTGTGCGCAGTATTGGGAAAACAGTTTTAAAGTTGAAGTTGTATAAGAAAATTATAGGTAATTCATGATGATAACTTGCGGTGATGCGTGTTTTCCCCCAGATAACTCGAAAAAGACATTAATGCTTCTACACGCTCCTTTTTTTAAAGGAAAAAAATCACTTACATTCCTCTCTTTCTAATCACCTCAAATAAAAGGCAATTTTTTAGTGACGGAAAATTGACTTTCATGGATTTTTCCTTGCACCCTTCACTTAAAGATGACAACTATGGTATTGAATATTTACCTGATAGAGAAAGCTTTATATATTTCCACGTTATATATTGATAGATGATGCACTTCTGAATTCAGTCTGTGAAATATTAATATATTTTAAATTTTAATTTGAAAAAAATAATATGCATTTTAAGATTTAGTAACGTTGCTTCGTTACGGTACAGTTATTACGTCAACATTAGCAACAAAGGGAATTTTATAATAATTTTTTACACGATCGTGCGCTGTGTCGGACTTACAAAATGGCGATCATGATTGAAAGTTCAATTTCCTAAATATCGGGGTGGCCATCCTATAAATAACTGTACTGTAATATCATAAATTACTTACCTAGGGCGGGAAGTAAACCCACTGCCGTTTTTATATAAAACAAAAATATTTATCATTTTTGTCAGGAACCTTGGGCGAATAGAGAAAAAAACAGGTTATGGAGGAGGAATTTAATGTATCTACTCGGAGATCAGCGCCCCTAGCGTTAAGCAAACTTAATGAGTATTTTATCTTTAGAATTTGCTGCATTAGCTTTTGTTTCATCTATTAACCCATTCAATTTGAGGAAGGTTACCCGTGGGCTGGGACGAAAAATATATAATTTTTGTTGTTAATTTTTTCGATTTAATTAATTTACACATTTTCCATTGGATGTGATATTATTTTTGCTACATGTCCGACATTTAGCAAAATTCATAGTTTAAAATTGGATTAGATTCGTGTTTAGAAAACTAGAATGAAGATCACATACATTACTTAACAGACACCACAACATGAGCCATCTTGAAAATGGCTGATGTGTTTGTAGAACAATAGACCTGGAAATCCTTTAGTTTACTACATTGTTCAAAGTACCTGTCTGTGCAAATAATTACCAGATTTCTTCCTTTATTTTTTATCCTTAATGGGATAATCTGCTGAAGTATGGGTTAATTTGATGAAGAATTAAAACATATATATTTTGGTAGACCAAGAATGAGGTGGGAGAATAACATTCACTATGATTTGAGGGAAGTGAATTATGCAGAGAACGATTGGAAAACATTAGATCAGGATAGAGATGTATGGAGAGCTTATGTCCGCGCGGCCACGAACCTACGTGTTCGATAGTGCCAGTGAGTTAGATACATAGTTATATTTTAAGAACCTGCTAATATTGTACTTTCATGAAATGTGCCTATATTTGATATATATCAAGTTTAAAGGACCTTGTCTACAATATTTTAAATAGCGTGCATTGTGGGTGTGACCTAGTAGAAGCTGTTAGTGCGTTTGACACAAGAAAATAATTCAATGGTTGTCGTATGTGACAATCATCGATGGAATATTACTTCCAAATGGTGTATTTGTTTACATAAAACAATATTACGTCTGTCAACTATTCATTTTTTAATACTTTTACTGTTATTAATATTAAAGAGTCGCTCTAGCGGTCGCAAATTTCTATGTTTCACAACGAAACTCAGTATATGCTATTAAAATAAACCGAGGTAGTTATTATCCAAAACCCAGGGAAATCCGACCACTTTAAGTGGGGTTTACGTGAAATCCGAAAATAAGAATTGACTCTGACAAACCGTTATATTTAATTCGTCGAAACGTACAACATTTTCAGGTACGACGAGTGTTTAGCTGCTATTATGCTCTAAAAACTTTAGGTGTACGAGTTTATCTGAAACGAAAATTTAAAAATATTCTTTCATTTATTTACGCGTAGCAGCACTCCGTCCACTAACTAACTCACTCACTGGCTCTCTCGAACCCGTAGGTACACGGCGGCGCGGACATGATCTCTCCATACATCCGTATCCTGAGCTAATGTTTTCAGTCATTCTCTGTATAATTTACTTCCCTAAATTTAGATTTGATGAGAAATCCTAGTAGTATAAGGAAAAAATCTATGTTTAAATCGTGATGCCTAATAGCTTAAATCGTTAAAGCGCTGGTGTATAGAACCAGAGATATTGGCTTCAAATCCCGACTTCGGCATATAGTGTTCTCTTTAAATTTAATTTGTCATTGAGTGAGAAGTGATAAATTTAATATTAAATGTCGAATATTAGCTTTACTTGCTAGAAATGTAAAGTGATGATTTCTTTTTTAAAGTGATCTTATTTAAGAGACCGCTAGATGGCGTTAGTTCACTGCTACCTGGCGCACGGGAAATTGTATTAGTATAAGGGAAAAATCTATGTTTAAATCGTTAAATCACTGCTATACAGAATCAGAAATATTGGGTTCAAATCCCGATTTAGCCATATATTTTCTCTTCAAATTTAATTTGTCATTGAGTGAGAAGTGATAAGTTTAATATTAAATATTTAGTCCAACAATTTTCTTAAGAACTTTATTCTCAAATATTGGTAATCTCCTTTTTCCCTTAAAATAAGAGTTGAAGTTTCGCATCCATATAATATAATATAATCTAATAAAAAATATATTTATTACTGTACTCTAATATGAATTATTTTTTCTTTCTATAAACTCAATGCATTCAAACTTACCTAAATTTCATATCCCAGAACCTGAGGGTTCATGACCACAAGCACTCCTTATATCGCTATTCTGACCTAATATTTTCCAATCACTCACAGCACTATGGAAACAGAATGATAATTTTCCATCTGCAATTTTTAACCATTCTATCGTTGCTATGTTACGAACAATCCACCAGCAGAAGGCAATGTTACATCGATCAAACTCCATTCAAGAGTAACACATGGAATCTTGCGTTATTCGATTAGCAAAGACATCGTGCCACATGTCCTGCTCATCGCAGTCTATGAGACCGAATTTTTCTTATTGTATCTGGTTTCCCATAAAGATCATGTAGCTCCCTGTTATGTAGTCTTCGCCATTCGCCTGTCTGACATACTGACGTCTGCTTTAGAAAATTCAAAATTAATATTTATTCATGTTCTTCTCAATTTCGATCACGTCTTGGACATGGAATCGACTAGCCTCTGTTCTCATCCCATTTATAACATAATCCTGAGTGTGGCTTCCTTCTGGAGAGAAGTAAAGTAGCGTCATAGATTTACAGGGGTTGGCTACAAAGCTATTTCGTCATATAACTAAAATACGCCATTGAAATAATTCGTTAAATTAGAATTGGTCGCAGATATCATCCGGGTTGTCAGCCCGGTATGACGGTCGCCTTTACTCCCAGACCGTAGTGTGGTACTCATTTTCGTTTGAGGCTGTGTCTACTCTAGAGCCATTATTATGTCAGCTTAAAAATTCTGACGTTATGAGGACTCGAACCCTCGACCTTCCATCTTTTAGCATTTGACTTAACAGATTACAGCACGGCGTTCCCCTACATATTTCTACTATTTAATTCATAAACAGAGGTTTTGCAATATGGAATACTTCTATGTCTTTATCTACAGGGTGCTGTAAAATACTCCTTTAAACATGTAGGATTTGTAGAGGAGACTGGGTTGATGATATTTAAAATGGGGAACTTACCGTTTCCGCGCTACAGGCGTTTAAAACAATCGTTGCCTGAACCTACGTCACGTCTCAACAAGTAATAGCTTCGCGATTAGTGTAAAACGAAAATTGCCCTATTGGGTATTCCAAAACTTGTTTTTTTTTTTTTTTTTTTTTTTCAAAAAGTCAATATTTTGCGAAATTCTGAAAACTGCAGAAATGAATTGTGGAGGGTGTATCCGGGATTTATAAAGCAAGTCATGATTCAGTTTCCATTTTGTTGCTTTGGTTATTAATGGGTTGAACAAGTGATGTACTGTGTCACGCCTCATAATAAATTACTTGTAAACGTGGTGGCGTTAAAAAACATATTTTCGAACGGCTGTAGCGCGGAAACAGTAAGTTTCCGAACATGGTTTGCTAATTTAATATTATCGGACCAGTCCCCTCTACAAGACCTAGAAGTTTGTATGGGGAATTTTAGGGCGCCCTGTATATTTCTTGTATCTAGTGAATTGAATTTTTCTTGACAAGTTTTCTATAGCTTGTGTAATCTGTTTCACTGTTCAAACAGGTACCTTTCTTCTTATCTTTCTATTTTTTCACAATTGAAAATATATGTTCATGCTGCTGTTTTCAATTACACTCTACTTATGAAAATTGTTATTTTACAGTCGTGTCATATCATTATAGAAATAAATAACTCATATTGAAGATCCTGACGATTTACTACAACTTTACCTTAATTATGAAAGAACAATTAATTATATTATAAAAATGGCTGTTATTACGTAATTAGTGAGGTGATTCCACAAGGGATTTATTTCTCATTGACATTTACTGGTTTTGTGGTTGTGACGTCAGTGGGTCGTAAATAATGAACTCAATGCTTTGTAAATAACATTCACACAACATGCACCTCACTGTAGGTACAACATAATAATAATAATTACTTATTTATTTATTTATATACAGATGTTTAATGTTTACACATCTTTGTGTGCCTAAAGTTTTCTTTTCTTTTCCACATGTCTCAATCTATCCACTCCATGCCGTCTAGTCCTCTTGTTTTCTTTCCAGTTCTTATTTATTGCATCCACGAGTTTCGAGGTCTTCCTTTCGTTCTTCTTACAGGTGGACACCATTCCAAATTTACCTGGGTAATCTTTCTTCTTGCATTGGTCGTACGTTGCCATACCAATTTAATAGCTTATTATATTATTTTTAGTCTGGACATCTTACCTCAATATTAATTAATATTGAGCTAAGATGTCCAGACTAAAAATAACATAATTAAAATAACCTCAAAATATAACTTCCTAAAATTAAATACTAATAGGTTATATCTTATATACTATTGAATATATAATATTAGTTTCTTCTCGTATGACGGTATTCCTTATTTTTTCTAATTTTGAAAATCTTGCTGCTCTCCTCAAGAAATCCATATCCATGGACATACGTTTTTGTTCTAAGTTTGTGTTGAATTTCCAAACTTCATCTCCATATCTAACAGTACTTATCACTATTCAATGATATATTTGTAACTTATTATTTTCAGGCTAACAGTGAGCTACATGGTCTTTATAGGAAGCCAGATATAATAAGGACAATTAAGTCTCGTAGACTGCAATGGGCAGGACATGTGGCACGAATGGAGAATGAAAGACGCGAATGGAAGCTTCTTGTAGGAAACCCAGAGGAAAAACGTCCAGTTGGTAAACCATGAATGAGTCGGGAAAATAAAATTAACTATGATTTGAGGAAAGTGGATTATACAGGGAATGATTGGAATATATTAGCTCAGAATGGGGGTGTATGGAGAGCTTATGTCCGCGCGGTTATGAACCTGCGGGTTCGATAGTGCCAGTTAGTTAGTTATTTATATGTCTGTTCCATCAGATTCCATTCAACATTGCTGTTATTGCTCTACCTTTAATTATTCTGTTCTTAATATCACTTTCTTGTTTATCCTCTTTATCCAATTTTAATCCTAGGTAATCATATTCCTCACATCCTGTAATATACCCCTTTTGATCTTCTAATATAAAATCTTCGATTTCGACTCCGTATCTCATATAAAATGTTTTTTTTCTAAATTTATTTCAAACCCGAGTTATCGTATTCGTCCAATAATTTTCTTAACACAAGCTCCATGTCTTCATATTCTTGAGAAACTATTTTCTGGTCATCCGCAAATAACAGTGTATAATTATATTGTATGTGTTGATCCATCTCCAATTGGTACTCCCATTCCCCAAAACGTTTTCTCCAGTTAGACATTGAATTACGTTTAAATATCCTATATAATGTGGATGATATGCTACAAACCTTGACGAAGCCTTTTATTAGTTTTAAAAGTTGTCATCAGTACGTGGTGTTCCCAAGCGGTCAACCATCCCAGTACTAAGCACACCCAATGTATCTTGACTGCGGTGATCGGACCAGATCTGGTATTTTCAACATGGTGTATAATAATAATAATAATAATAATAATAATAATAATAATAATAATAATAATAATAATAATAATAATAATAATAATAATTAATGATATTAATAACAATAATAATAATAATTTTATTTCCAAATAGGTTTACAATGTAATAAAACATTTTCCTGTGCCCAAGCTTCTTAAATTTTTCTTCATTCTCCATTGTTCTCCATCTTCCTTCCAATTTTTCTATACCTAGCTCTCTCATACCTTTTCTTACAACATCCATCCATTTAATTCTAGGTTGACTTATTTTTTCTTTCCCAGGTGGGATCCTTTCCAAAGCTTGACAGGGTAATAATGTCTCTGGCTTCCTACGTATATGACCATACCATTATAGTTGTCTGTATCTCATAAAATCTAATATTGAATTTTGAACTTTAATTTGTTTGCTGATGATTGTATTTCTGAAAAAGAATAATTCTATTGGGTAGATGGAATGTTAAAGGAATAACAAAATATATAGAGACATTCAGCATGAATTATAAAAAAATGAATCAGGAAGTTAAAATATTAACAGAAACAAAGACGAAATGATAAATTAGGACAATATATTATATTTTATAGCGGAGCACCGAAAAACAAACGAGCTACAAGAGGAGTTGCTACAATGATTAAGAAAAAAATTGGAAAAAGGGTTAAGAGTTGGGAACCCAAAAACGAAAATATAATTTGAATTAATATAGATTTGTTTGGAAAGAGCTAATAATAATAATAATAATAATAATAATAATAATAATAATAATAACTATCAATCCATAGTAATTCTACCCGAGGGCAGGTCTTTCACTGTAATCATAGCATTTTCATGCTATACTTTCCAGCTTTACTAGGGAATTGTAGGTGTGGTAGCTTCCCGTTGCTTTCCGAACCGTTGAAGGCTCATTATGATAATGATAAGGATGATGATGATGGCCGGATGGTTTTGGGGATCATTGGGCTCAAAACGTCCTGACATTTGTCTTACAGGTGAGGAAAAACCCCGAAAAAACCTCACCCAGGAGCCTGTCCCGACCGGGAATCGAATATTAACAGTAGTAACAATATTATTAACATTAATATTAATAAAATGATAGAACAATAAACTGATAGAATTAAAACTGCTATTCTCCCAGTTATATTATATGGATACGAAGCACGGTCTCTTAATTTAAGGGAAGGGGAAGATTAAGGGTATTTGAGAATATTGTTCTTAGGAAACTGTTTGGACCAAAGAGTGGTGAACAGGGAGGTGAATGGAGAAGTCCACTCATTCGTGAGCTACGTGACTTTTACAGGAAGCCAGGGATAATAAGAACAGTTAAGGCTTGTAGAATGCGGTGGGCAGGACATGTAGCACGAATGGAAGAGGGCATGTCACTTGAGAGAACCTCAGTATGCAGGCAAAGAATGGGATGGGAGAATAATATTAACCATGATTATTTACTTCTGATTTAGCTCGAAACACTCCCACTATCGTCAAGGTCATGGGATCCCTGATGAACGTAGATATTTTTTACGATTGTTATTAATTAAACATTTTCTCTCTCTTAACTTTGGGTATGATATGTGTTTGTTATATTGTGTTGTTCTTCGCTGTCTTCATGATGTACCGGAGTCATAAATAGAAACTCTTCTAAGCAAGTCATCGTGTATTTTTCCTATTTAATGTTTATTTTTCGTTCACATTTATTTTCATCCGCTCAGCGCAAAAGTAAGAAAGTCCAATTGTGGTGCAATAAATAAATAAATAAATAAAATAAAAAAACAGGGTGAATTAGTATTTTAAAAAAGACTATCAACATCAGCTAGAATAGGAAATATTCATTAAAATATGATGAAAAAAAATAGTCCGAAACACGTTGAATAATTTGTTAAGGCAATAGACTACAAGCCGGGTGGTCGCGAGTTCCATAACAGATGAGGTCAGGGGTTTTACCACTTGACTAACAATTGTGGTAGGATCATGTCACTGGGTTCTACTCAACCTCTAAAATCAATCTTGACTAAAAAGTCCGTCGCGCAGTACTGAAAACTCGGGAGATAAATAGTCTCCAAAAGGCTAAAGAGGCGGCAGCCATAATCTCCTACTTTTTCAATAGCTCTGTGAGACCTGTAAGATGATCCCTGTACACCTTTACAAATATATCGGATGATGAGTGTTTTCCACCAGATAACTTGAGAAATATGTTAATACCTTTACTTACTCACTTTTTTCAAGAGATGTCGTGATGTTTTATGAAATTTGTGTTAACGTTTACTTTGAACTAGACCTGAAACATTATGTTGATCTACCGAAATAACTAACTTATGTAGAGTATAATATTGTAGTCTGAGAACAAATGAGTGTCGTGTATTAACTTGCAAAACATAGAGAATTTTTAAAGGAGAAAAATCAATAAGATCGATATTCCAGATAAGTAGATAACCTGGAGTTAATGAACAAAGCAAGCAATAGTCGGAGGACAATTATTAATGCGGAATAATAATTAATAAAGTAAAGTGATCCCACAACAGACCCGGAGGCCCTTGGGGTAGTAGGAGGTTAGGGCTCCCACTTTTTCTAGACAATCGGCACTTTATGTCAGCCGGGTTGTCAGCCCTGCGTGACGGCCGCATTTACCCCCAGAACAAGCGGCTGGTACTCATTTCAGTTAGAGGCTGAGTCGACCCCAGTGCCATAGTGCCGCCAGAGGGTTAGGGTCAGTTTAAAAATCCTGACCCCAACGGGACTTGAACCCTCGACCCTCCGGCTTGTAGCTCAGTGCCTTAACGACTACGCTACGGCGTGCCCCACAGGATCGAAAAATCCAACGACCTAATGTATCATGTCTTGGCACCCGTCCACAAGTTCCTATGGAGAAGGAACTTTCTCATGGAATATTAGCCATTAAGATATCGGTAACCTTGGGGAAACGCCCAGTCGGTAGACCAAGAATGATTTGAGATACGCACATTATACGGTGGATGATTGGAAGACATTACCTCAGGATAGGGATGTATGGAAAGGTTATGTCCGCGCAACCATACACTTACGAGTTCGATAGAGCCGTGAGTTAGTTAGTTCGTTAATTAGGAGATCGGTGTCCACCCAGGATCGCGATGAATTTGTGCAGCTCTAATAAATAGCGACTATAAGAATTAGAAGAATCCTGACCACATACCAATCATATACTGTTTACATTATCGTCTGTGGCCTATAGTGGGATCACTTTACACAATTTTACCTACCTCTATAAAATAACACAAAGAGGTCAGCCAATTAATAGATCAATTGTGTTGCAAGCCTCTCGCGGCATGAAGTTTTGTTTATTTTCAAGAACGCAGATATTTACTTTAAAAATAGAATGAAAGGAAATTTTTTCCATAAGAATGAAAAACAGAATATTTGCAATTTTAGAGTTAAATTTGTTTTGATTTTCAGTGAGTTATCTTTCAAATGCATATGCAGTGTATCACGTGATACATTAATACACATTTGAGGGTACAGAAAAAGTAGTAACTCTATTGTCGAAATAGAGAATTAGATTCTCAATGGAAAGTACTATATTTTAGGAATCGGAAAAAATAAAAGAAACTGTATAATCATGGGTTTATTTGCCTTCCATATTTGGCACATATTTAAAAAAAAGTAGGCACGTTGTATAATTGAGGAGGTTAGAAGTAAATGTGCAAGTTCTTCAGTATTGAGAAAACAGTTTTAAAGTTCAAGTTGTATAAGAAAATGATAGGTAATTCAAAATGATAACTGCGGGTGATGTGTATTTCCTCCCAGGTAACTCGATAAGGACAATGCATTTACACTCTCACTTTTTCAAGAATAAAAATCAACTAATCCCTTTGTTTCTAATCGCCTCAGTTAAAAGACATTTCTTTTGTGATGGGAAAGTAACTTTCCTGGATTTTTCCCTGTGTCCTTCATTTAAAGATGTTAACTGTGGTAGTGAATATTAACTTCCTTCCCTTCCTTTGTGTGACGTCAGTTGTTTTGCCGTCCAGTGTGCTGTTTCCGGGAAATAATTTTTCCCTCGGCAGTAAAATTACTAATGGCTAACTGTAAGTGGCTTTACTATTGTAACCTCTACCTAAACGGCGTTTTTTTAGGAACTTATTATGAGATATGGAAACGAAGTTGTTCTGACATGCGCTATGATGTTATTTATCGACATGTGCCACTGAAATTAATCTTATGGAGGTAGTTCTCCAGTGAATATGTTCTTATGTACTGTACGCCATTGTGGTAGTTGTCCTATCGTGCGTACTATTGGATTATCATGTTCCAAAATGTTTTTATACGTTTTGGTGACTTGATCTTTCACAATAGCATCAGGGTAGGGCGATTGTGCTGCTTCATGTAGCTCTGTTATTCTTGTATACATGGGTGCCGAAAATATAATTTTTAGACATGTGTTCTGAATGATTTGAACTTTCTTTTATGTTGTTTGGCAAGAATACACAGTGCTTCACAGCCGTACAGTAGCATGCTGCGGATTACTGTTACATATAATGAAATTTTAATCCATCTAGCTAGCGTTTTGTCCCGGAAGAATGGATATGATATAGCTATACATGCATTTGATTTTTTTTTAACATCATGCACTTGATGTTTGATTGTTAATTTTGGGTCGAGATGTAGCCCGAGATACTTAACTGCAGTCTCATTGCGCAAAAGTTGTGCACCTATTGTGAGCTGTATTGGTGGAGGTTTGAAATATTTGGAAAATAGGATTAATTTGGATTTGAATATGTTTAGTTTGATATTCCAGAGACAGTACCAATCATAAATGACTGATAATGATCTCTAAAACGTTAGGATTCTATGGTGCAAGGAGCTGAGTTTGGTTTCTAAGTAAACGCATGTATCATCGGCAAATGATGCAGCCTTTACTGAAGGAGGATTTGGAAGATCGGAGACGTAAAGGTTGTAAAGCATTGGGGATAGAACTGCTCCCTGTGGTACACCCGCTAGTATAGACTTGCAGTCAGATCTATGTCCATATATCGATACAAAAAACTTCCTGTTTGAAAGCAAAGTAGCTATAATTTTTATAAGATTTGGTGCCAAATTGAATTTTATTAGCTTGTATATTAATCCATTGATCCAGGTTGTATCAAAGGCCTTCTCAATGTCTAGAAATACTGCTATTTTGCTTCTCCTGGCATTATACCCAGTGACGATCTGATCAATAAGTCTCGCCAATTGTACTGTGTGCATTCCGAAATTCAAATTGATAATCTGGTAATAAATTTCGATTCTGAACTTCAGACTTTAATTGAGCCAAAATTAGTCTTTCTAACAGTTTTCCTAGAATTGACAAGATACTTATTGGTCGTAGGTCGTCAGGGTTAGAAGGGTCCTTACCAGCTTTTGGGAGCACTATGATTTTTGCCACTTTCCATGCGTAGGGAAGTAGTTAAGTTTGAAACAAAACTTGAAAATGGTGAGAAGTAGGATCAAGGCATTACGGAGTAAGTGTTTGATTGCTAGGTTTGGGATTTTATAAGCGCCCGGATCGCAGGTACTTCTTAGGGATTGGATGTGGAATCTTAGGTATTTAAGGTGAATATCCGGGTAGATGGGAACTGTAGGAGTAGCAAGGAAAGTGGCTACCATGTCGTTGACATTAGCTTCATGAACTGGTGTGGTGAGCTCATGTGGACGGAATCGGTCTTCGAGATTGGAAGCAATGAGTTGGGCTTTATCATAGGGATGATAAGCCCAACGTCCATTATAATTTAGCTCAGACATTTGGCGCAGGGGGTGCTCTATTAATTTTGATCCTTTTGATAATCTCCCATGGGGAGTTTTATTTACATTATAAGTATTTAATGAGAGTTGCCAATCAGTCTTACGTTTTTCTCTAAGTGTATTCCGTACAGCATTTGCATACCGATTCTATTGCTGTTTGTGTTAGGGTACACCATAGCGTCTGTAGAGTTTTTTAAAATGGCGCTTGCGCACAAGATAGTGTATTAGAAGTGGGTCTGTATGAGGTGTGTGTCGATTTGTTTTCGTGCTTTTTGTTGTATATTGTAAGGCAGTGCTTACGGTGGCTTGAAAGTTGTGTACCGAACGTTCCAACTCTTCAGTGGATTCAACCTGCAGTTTAGAGTCTATCCATTGTTTCTGAGGTGTACGTTCTGAAGGGTGGAGTGAATGTTAGATTTGTTATGATTGTAAATAGTATTGGTACAGGGTCTAATTCCAGATCATATTGTAATGTGTCAATATTTGTAGAGATGGCTGTGTTTTTAGATATGGCTATGTCAAGAATGTCTGAGCGCAAGCCTTGGGGTGTTTCCTTAAAGTGTGTGTGTGTTCAGTAGATGCTGAGATTTCAATATTATGTTGTTGACAGTATGACTGTAGGACCAGACCAGAGGCATTTGGTACTCGGCAATTCCAGAATAGATGTTTGGCATTAAAGTCTCCCGCCTGAAGAAATCGGGGGGAAAACGAAGTTAGGATATTTAGATCGTGCCGAGTAAGTGGACGTATCGGGGATTTATAAATGCTATGAAGAGGTCTTGATGTGGTGAAATAGGTATGAGTATACCAGTGGCTTCAATGAATTGAAGCCCCTGGATCTGTATGGAACGATGTCAGATGGGTTTCTTGATACAGATGGCTGTGTCACCCACTGGGCCAGTTAGTCTATCTGTGCGGTAAGTGTGGTAGTCAGCGAAATGCAAGCGATGGTTAGACTTTAAGTGCGTTTCGTTGAGCAATAAGATGTCTATGTTGTTTTGGTGTAGTACAATCTCCAGTTCCTGGACCTGTTTGCCAACTCCATTGGCATTAAAAGCCATGACATTGAGAATGATACCTTGTGTAAACTTGTTACACATTTTGGAAGAACATATTCATCAGTTGAGACATTAACATAAATCTCTCCATTGGGCTGTTTAATTTAGCCATGAGAGGCTGGATGTCTTGAACCAGATCATTAACTGAAGATGGCGTTACAGAATTTATGTTAGGGGTACACTGGGTGGAAGCAATGCGATCTTGTGCTGGTTGGCTTCTATTAATGCTGGGAGCTGTGGCATTTACTATAAGAAATGCCAGGAGACGTTAGTTTTGATGTGAAAGTTCGCGGTGCAGGCGTAACTTTCGGTAATTTAGGTTCGCGTGATTTTAGGAATGCTTCATTTGCTTCAATGTATTTGGGACACTTTCTGTAGGATGCATGGTGCCCCCTTTCTCCACAGTCTGCGCACTTCTATAGTGAATTGTCAGTTTGAGCTTCTACTCGAACTGTAAACTTCAGATGGCTGTGAGGTTGGGCACAGAAAACGCAACGTGGTGAAAGGTTGCAGCCTGAGAAAGTGTGGTTAAAGCGCAGACATCGAAAGTATTGCTTCAGTCCAGCGCGTGGTCTGTATGCCTTTATGGAGACGATTGCAAATAACAGCATTTTTAAGTCGTAGATTGTATAACCCTGTTATGTATTTTCCAACTCTATAAGATAAAGTGGTAAGTTTATGATTTTGTCTTCTTCCTTTTTTGTGATTTGTTTGACTGAGCGGACTGGGTATTCTAACTCGATCAGTTCTGCCTTTATTTCTTCGATAGAGGAAGATCTATATATACATTTCCACGGTATATATTGATTGATGAAACACTTCTATATTCAATCAGTCAAATAATATATTTCAATATTTAATTTGTAAAAATATCTTGCATTTTCACATTTAGTGACGTTGCTATGTTACGATACAGTTATTACGTCAACATTAACAACAAAGAACACTTTTACAATCATTTGCACGATAGTGCGTTCTGTCGTACTTACAGGAATGGTGACCATGATTGAAAGTTTGGTTTCCTAAATGTTTTGGATTGCCAACCTATAAATAACTAAATAACTGTACTGTAATATTACAAATTACTTACCGAGGGCGGGAAGTAAACCACTGCCGTTTTTGTATACTACGTACAATGTAGATATATAGAAAAAGACATATCCAAAAGGTAGCGTGAATATACATTACCAAACAAATCACTGCATTTTAAATGAACTGAGATTTGTTTGAAGCAACATAAAACTTTAAATTCACGCTTGACGCCATTTTATCCCAGGTTGATGTCACGGCCTGCTGTAGTCTCTACTAAATTATTTTCGGCTTTTATCGTATATACATTGGTCAGACTTCTAACGACAGTCAGTTGTTTAAATGAACGAAGATATTTCCAACAAAGATGATATTTTTTTACTGTTATTTATTATTATCAACACCATCGTGCAAAAGATATGTACAAAACACATTTGTGAAGTGTTTTACAGAATCTCAGAAATTAACGAAACATTGGGACCGGATATTATATTCAGACCAACAATAGACAAATTTAGTCTTGATGAAGAAAGTAACCACAGTGGGATGAGATTAATCACCTATTGTTCAGAACTCAACATTCCCACATAAGAATATTCATAAATACACCAGGACGTCTCCAGATGGTAAATTGCGAAACCAGGTAGACTGTACTTTCCCACCCTGTGGTTCGCAAAATATTTCAAGGGATTCGCCAAAACTTTTCCGTAATGGCGGGTTTGCAGGATAGGTCTATTACCGTTTCCATCATTTCTGTAGCATTGTAATAATAATAATAATAATAATAATAATAATAATAATAATAATAATAATAATAATAATAATAATAATAATACACCATGTTCCAAAATGATGGACGGGGTTGTAAGTAGTTGGTATAGCTTTACAAACGAAATTGAATGAGTGATTATTTACTATAATGAAAGAAAAACTGTATTCAGTAATTTGTTTCTTGTCATTATTACGTCGTCAGCGTTAAATTTGTGAAAATGGCGATTCCTGTACAGAAGTCATTCATTGTGTTGCAATTTGCGAGGTCTGGTTACATTGTTGCAGTGCAGCGAGCTTTCCAACGGTAATTTGGAATTGATCCTCCGACAAATAAAATTATCCATCGATGGTATAAATAATTAGAAACGGTAAAAGGAAAAGTCCAGGACGTCGACGAACACCAAATGACGCGCCGGCCCCGATGACACGATTCATTCCCATACACTCTACGGTCTCCCGATCTCACACCTTGTGATTTCTTCCTGTGGGGTTATGTGAAGGACCATGTGTACGTACCACCACTTCCGGTCGACCTTCCAGACTTGAGAAGAAGGATTGTTGCTGCTGTTGAATCCATTACTCCAAATGTGCTGACCAAGGTTTGGGAGAAATTCGACTATCGGCTAGGTGTGTGCCTTGTGACGAAAGGTGCTCACATGGAACACATATAAAGGATTTTATAAAAACTTGAAGAGTTTCTCTTTAATTAATGTAACTTTTAATAATATATATATATATATATATATATATATCATGTAAGGGAAATTAAATAACTATGAAATCCCGTCCATCATTTTGGAACACTGTATGTATCATCATCATCTTCATGGTAGGCCGTCTGCCTGTTCTGCTCTCAGAATTCATCTTCCCATATTATTATTATTATTATTATTATTATTATTATTATTATTATTATTATTATTATTGTTATTATTCTTGTTATTATTATTATTGTTATTGTAATTATTATTATTATTATTATTATTATTATTATTATTATTATTATTGTAAAATTAAATTAACCCTATAATCCCCCTTGTTACATATGTGTAACATCGGGAATTTATCAAATTATTTCCATTACAAATTAATAGTTACCGTGAATGCCTAATTTACAGTTCTGTAAAAACGTTTAGAATGCATTTGATTTCCCTACAACTAGGCCTACATGTTGTGTAACTTTTAAGCCGTAACCAGAGTTACTGTAGCTTTTAACCGTTAAGGGTTAAGTTGACTGAAGGTTATTAAGTTTGGGGTGGGCTGTAAGGAGTAGTGACATGTGTATAACCTCTCCTACTCAATTCTCATCCCCACCTTCTCGTGGTACAACCGTTTGCACAAACGAGGCTCTGAGGACCGAGTCACGGCGGTATAACCGTTCCATCGGGTACTGAGTAAATGCGAAATCCTAATGTCTGTCCAGAGACTAAAAGGTAGCAGCCCTACCACTGGGGCCAGTAACCCGTCCTAAGGAACTTCAACACTACTTTCAAGTCTCAACATGAAAAGGCCAGAAGGAATTGAAATATGACGACTCACAGCAAAGAAATATGGTTAAAAGAAAACGACACAATGATATTGTAAGATATGCAACCTGGAATCTCTGAAGCATCCACGAAAAAGAGGAGGAACTAGACAGTATATTGCAGAAACTAAGAAGAAACTTAAAGGAACGAAAGAAACACAACATTATGTACAAATATATAGCGGTGTCGACAGGAAAATCCATGGACAAGTATGAGTAATGATTTGGATTAATAAAACAATAAGAAATAAAATTCAACACTACACTTACTGGAATGAAAGAATATTAGAGCTTCAACTGAAAATAAATAGAGGTAATTTGACAGTTATTGGTGTATATGCACCAGAGGAAGGCCGCGAAGAAGATAATGAAGAATTCTATAAAATATTACAAGAAATTTTTAGCAAAATAAATAGAAAGATTCTATTCTCATAATAGAAGATTTAAATGCCAGAGTGGGCAATGCGCAAGTCAAAAATAATATTGGAACATTAGGCGAACCAACTAGCAATAGGAATGGGACATGATTAACAGATTTTGCTATATACAATGTACTGAGAAAAATATTACCTTTTACAATCATAGAAACATACATCGCCAGGACTCAAAATCAATCAATGATAATTTCATTGCAAAAAATAAGATTTTTAAATTGATTCTCGATGTCAGAGCGTACAGAAGATATGATATTGGTTCAAATCACTACCTAGTAGAAGCAAAAATAATATTTCCACCAAGATGGTTAAAAAAGGGTTGTAAGGGGTAGTGACGTGTGTATAACCTCTCCTACCCAATTCTCATCCTCACTCTCTCGTGGTACAACCCGTTTTCACAAACGAGGCTCTGAGGACCGAGTCACGGCGGTATAACCGTTCCATCAGGTACTGAGTAAATGCGGTATCCTCATGTCTGTACAGAGACTAAAAGGTAGCAGCCCTACCACTGGACTACTTAGCGTCGGGCCAGTAACCTGTCCTAAGGAACTTCAAAACTACTTTCAAGTCTCAACACGAAAAAACCCAGAAGGAAATGTTTCTCGATGTCAGAGCCTACAGAGGATATGATATTGGTTCAGATCACTACCTAGTAGAAGCAAGAATAAGATTTTCACCAAGATGGTTAAAAAAGAAGAAACAACAACAAAGCATAGAACAAAAGTACAAGGTAAAATTATTTTATGATGACAGCATTAAATGGTTATATTCGAGAAGAATTCAGCAATATATGGCTACAACTCCAGAAAGTAATGATGTCGAAGAAGAATGGAAAAACATTAAAATGATAATTCAAAATGCAGCTAATGAAACTTTAGGAAAAGTAAATATACAACAAAGAAGAAATAGAACTCTAAAAATCTGGGATGATCAAATGAAACAATTGATTGAAGAAAAAAATGCAGCTTATAAAAAATATTTGAACACAAAGAAAGTAGAAAATGAAATAGAATTCAAACGCTGTAGAGCTATTGTTAAGAGGGAAATAAGAAAGAGACATAGGAAAACATGGTTAAATTTTGTTACACATTTAGAATCAGATTTGCATAAGCTCCAACCTAATGCCTTCAAAATATTAAAACATTTGAATAAAGATATTAAAGAATCTACCAAAATTAATTGCGGAGTAACAAAAGAAGATTTTTCAATTATTATAAAGGTCTTTGGACTGACAATAGCTATGGAGATACAATTTTCCGAAATAATAATGAGACAGATTCCATAATATCATTGGAAGAATTGAACAATAGTTTAAATAAATTAAAAAATGGGAAGGCAACTGGCACAGATGGCTTGAATTCTGAATTGTACAAATATGCAGGCAAACAGTTCCATGAAAGACTATTGTCCTTCTTTAATAATGTATTCAAAAATGCAGATATACCACAAGAATGGAAGGCAAGCATTGTTATACCCCTGTTCAAGAAAGGAGACAAGAGAAAAATGGACAACTATAGGGGAATCAGTTTGTTAAACACATACTACAAAATTTATGCAGACATTTTAAATGGAAAATTGAAAAGTTTCAGTGAAAAATTCCTTATGGAATGTCAAAATGGATTTAGGAAAGGACGATCTTGTATTGATTCAGCATTTTCTGTTAAATTATTGCTTGAAAAAAGAAGAGAATTCAACTTAGAAACACATTTTGCTTTCATAGATTTTGATAAAGAATTCGACACAGTCAAGAGATCAAAACTCTTAAATATATTGGAAGACAGAAATATACCAAATTTACTTCGGCAGAACATACAAAATATTTACAAAGACAACACCATAAAGATTAAATTAAATAACAGATTTTCTGAAGAAGGAACTTTAAATCGTGCTGTGAGACAAGACTGCCCCCTATCCCCAACACTCTTTTTGCAATTTATATCAATGAAGTAATATGTTTGCTGGAACAAAACATATAAATTTGGAATAAGAATATCAGAAAATAGAAAATTAAACACCCTATTGTTTGTAGATGACCAAATAATAATAGCAAATTCCGAAAATAATCTACAGAAAGGTCTGTATGAACTTAACAAAATTACAGAAGAATATGGATTAAAGATACCTACAGAAAAAACAAAAATTATGGCATTTCAAGGTGTAGATCCTATCAGAAGTAAAATTGTACTGGACAATAAAATTTTGGAGCAGGTGAATAATTTTACATATCTAGGATGCAATATCTCATATGAAGAAGAAAAAGGATGTAAATGCAAAAATATCTAAATTTTTAAGAATTTTAGGGTTAATAAATTCTATCTTCAAGCCACAGTTAGTATAAAAGCATTCAAGACTGAAAGTGTATAAAACACTGGCTCTTCCAACTCTTTTGTATGGTAGCGAAGTATGGACGTTGAAACAGAAAGATATACAGAGACTTAGATCTGCTGAAATGAGATATCTTCGGAGGACTGCAGGATACGCACTACTAGATCACAAAAAAGTGAAGACATCTTAGAAGAATTACACATGGAATCTTTAGAAAACAAAATGTCTTATTATAAGTCAAATTGGATACAACATGTTCATCGAATGGAAGATCACAGAATACCCAAACTAATGTTAAGATATCAACCTGCAGGAAGAAGAAGACCAGGACGTCCACTCAAAAGACTTCTGGATGGGTGTTTCTCTTGAGGCCGAAACAGGTCAACAAATGGCCTAAATTCGTGAATGTACTATGATGATGATGATGATGATGATGATGGTTAAAAAAGAAGAAACAACAACAGAACATAGAACAAAAGTACAAGGTAAAATTATTTTATGATGACAGCATTAAATGGTTATATTCCAGAAGAATTCAGCAGTATATGGCTACAACTCCAGAAAGTAATGTTATCGAAGAAAAATGTGAAAGACTCTAAAATGGTATGATGATTTTGAAGATTTTCAGGCTGTAGGTCCTGGTCGTGAGGCATGTAGTTTCCCCCCGACGTTTCGCCAGAGACTGCGTCTGGCATCCTCAATGGTTGTCTTGAGACTCTGTCTTGTCTTGTTTTTGACGATGACTTGAACCGTCCGGTGTGCTGCATTCTGTTTCCCAAGGGGTGAAACTTGGCAGCATATTCCTTTGTGGCTATCAAGTAGGGGTTGTGGATTATATAACCTCAGCGTTAGGTGACAATATGTTTGACCTAACAGGTTTAGGTAAGAATAATAGTGGAAAACCACTACACTAAAAGGGCATCAAAAACTGCGCCGTCGGCAAGCAGAGAGTCCGAAAGCCTAACAGCGCAAAGTGAGCCACACTTTTAGAAACGAGTAGCCTCGCACTATTATGTAGATGGTCTCTCCTTTGGTGGTTAATCTGCGAAACACAAGTTAACCAGTCAGTTCATGAAGAGAAAATGCTCCATAGGACTAGACAGTTCAGCCAACAAGGGCTGAATATCCCGGAGTATTTCCTCTCCACGTACACTTAAATTACCTGTTGGCGATAGTTGGCCCTTTGCTTCAGCAACGCTGTTCTCTTTGAATGGTCTGGAAGCAGTGCCAGTCTGTAAGGCTTGAGTGAAGGAAACTCTAGGATAAACCTTCACAGAAGTGAAGGTCTTTCCTTGAGTTGTATTTACAGTAGGATGAGGGATAGGCTCACGTTCGGGTGGTTTCACTTTTTGGTTACGGATGGGTTTAGCTACCTTGCTATAAGCTTCAAGAAGCTGCCTTGAAAGCAGGGCAGCCTCTATAGGAAGCCAGGTGACCGGACTCCCCTCAATTTGCACACTTGAGCAAATTTGTGTCTCTCTGCGCTTGGGCCTTAAGAGTACAATCCTTGTGCCCATGAGGTCCAGCGCAGATTACACAGCGAGGAGCCCGATTACAGGCAGGAAAAGTACGGTTGAATGACTGGCACTTGTAGCACTGCTTAAGTCCAACTCTAGGTCTATAAGGTTCTATGGCCACTACTCTATATAAGAGACGCTTCAGTTCAAAAATTTTAACGCTTCATCATTGCGTTCCAATTCCAAGATGTAAATGGAAAGTGGTTTGACCATATTGTTCTCCGTTCTTGTAATCTGCTTTATAGATTTAATGGGAAAACCTGACGCAAGGAGTTCCTCTTTATTTTCTTCAGGGCTATACCTGAAGGTAGTCTCTTGGAGACTGGCAATTCTGCCCTATTTGTACGTTCACCGCGATGTGTTCGTAAGTTATATCTGCCTTCTGATTGGCCCGCGTTAGGGACTTCCATTGCTCCAATGAGATTCCTGTTTGATGATCTAGTCGACAGTATATTAGATCTGCCTTCGGATTGGTCAGTGGTAAGGACTTCCATTGTTCCATTGAGATTGCTGTTTGATGGTCTACTGTACTTATAGAGGTTTATATTCTGCGTTTTTTAGAACCGGTGTCCATACATTGTTTACATTTAATGATTCTTCTTTTCTATTGAAACTGTTTTTATGTTTGAATATTTCGATGGCTTCTTGTTGTAGACGGGTAAAATAGTGTGTGCAGTTAGATAATATGCCTGTATTCTGGTATTGTACTCTGTGGCCATCAAGTAAAGAGTGCTCTGCTACTACCGACTTATCCATTTGTTAAGGCGACTGTATCTTTTATGCTCCTTAAGTCTGGTTGCGATGCTGCGTTTAGTGGTGCCTATATACACTTTTCCACAACTGCATGCTATCCTGTATATGCCTGCTGTCTGATGGGGATGGAGCTGATCCTTTATATGTCTGAGAAGGTTCTTGGTTTTCTTTTTAGGCCTGTATACTGTCTTTATGTCTTCTTTCTTTAGTACTTTTCCAATTAGGTCCGTTACATTCTTAATGAACGGTAAAAATGCCCTGGTTGTAGTTTTGTCCTCTGATTCCTTACTGCTGTTGCTGTTGTATCGTCTGGGATGATTGGCTCGGTTGATTTCTTTCCTGGTGTATCCATTGGCTGTGAATACCGTATGGAGGTGTTGAAGTTCCGTTTTTAATAAATCCGGATGACAAAGGTTTTTGGCTCGATCTGTCAATGATTTGATGATTCCAAATTTTTGTTTAGGGTGATGATTCGAGGTTTTGTGAAGATACCTGTCCGTGTGGGCGGTTGTTCTGTAGATAGTGTGATAAATGTTGCTGTCTTCTTTCCTTTTGATCAGGATGTCTAGGAATGCTATGCTGTTATGTTTGTTTTTTACGGTGAATTGTATGCTGGAGTTTATGTTGATGTGTGTCAGAAATTCGTCTAATTTCTCCTCCCCGTGGTTCCAGATTATAAAGGTTTCGTCTACATAGCGAAGCCAGATCTTGGGTTTGAGATGTGTTATATATAAGCATGTTTGCTCAAAGTTTTCTATGAAGCAGTTGACAACTACTGGGCTCAAGGGACTGCCCATAGCTACTCCATCTGTTTGCTCGTTGAAGTCGTTGTTGAATAGAAAATAGCTCGTGGTTAAGCAGCGTTCGAAACGTTTTGTGATGTCTTGAGGAAACTTGTCAGCAATGAGGTGAAAAGTCTCATAGAAGTGCATATTTGTACTAGAATTGCTCGGTGGCGTAGTCGGTAGCTAAATGGAATGTATATATTATTGTAATTACATTTTTCATATTGAGCAAAGCAAGCTTAAAGTTACATGATAAAAAAAATAAATGCACGAACGGACATGATCCCGGACCTCTGGTTTTATATCCCACTATATCTAGTAATAAAGAGAATATATTATTATAAAAGAAAAGAATGTTTGTACTACACTTGCTCGGTGGCGTAATCGGTAGCACACTGGGATATATTATTATTATTAATATTATTAGTATTATTATTATTGTTATTATTATTATTATTATTATTATTATTATTATTATTATTATTATTATTATTACATTTTTGACATTGAGCAATGCAAACTTATAATGACATGACAAGTAAAATAATTGCTCAGACGGGACTCGTACCCCGGTCGTCCGGATTTATATTCCACTACATCTATTAATAATGAGACTATATAAATATAAGAGAAATGAATGTTTGTACTAAACTTGTTTGATAGCGTAATCGGTAGTACACTGGGAGATATATATCCAACCATCCATCTATAGTAATTCTGCCCGAGGGCAGGTCTTTCACTGCAATCATTGCATTTTCATGCTATCCTTGCAGCTTTACTAGGGAATTATAGCTGTGGTAACTTCCCGTAGCTTTCCACACCGGTGAAGGATGATGATCATGATGATGATAATGATAGGGATGATAATGTTGATGATGGCCATATAATTTCGAAGACCGTTTGGGCCTTAACCATTTCCTGACATTTGGCCCCACAGGCGAGGAAAAAACCCAATAAAAACCTCACCAGAAAAAACTGCCCCGACCGGGGATCGAACCCGGGCCCGCTGCGTGACAAGGCAGCATGCTACCTCGAGACCACAGCAGTGGACATATATATAAAATTACATTTTTGACATTCAGCAATATAGGCTTAAAATTGCATGATAAGTAAAATAAATGCCCGGACGAGATTTGTACCCGGACCTCTGGATTTATATCCCACTACATTTAGTAACAATGAGAATATATTATTACAAGACGAATAAATGTTTGTACTAGCCTTACTCAGTGGCGTAATCGATAGCGCACTGGGATATATATATATATATATATATACATATATAATAATAAAATTTTTTGACATTGAGCAATGCAAGCTTGAAATGACATAAGTAAAATAAAAGCTCAGATGGGACTTAACCCGCGACCTCTGGATTTATATCCCACTACATCCGGTAATAATGAGAATATATTATTATAAGAGAAATGAATCTTTGTTCTAAACTTGCTCGGTGGCGTAATCGGTAGCACACTGGGATATATATATATATATATATATATATATAACAATTATATTTTTTACTTTGAGCAATGCAATCATAAAATTACATTATAAGAAAAATAATTGCTCGGACGGGACTTGAACCCGGACCTCTGGGTTTATATCGCACTACATCTAGTAATAATGGGAATATATTGTTATACGTGAAAAGTATGTTTGTACAAGACCTGCTCGGTGGCGTAATCGGTAGCGCACTGGGATAAATCCACAGGTTCGTGCGGCTTCAAGCCCCGTCCGAGCATTTTACTATTTTTCTTATTTCACACACACACACACACATATATATATATATACACATATAATTACAAGGAGGAATTATATATAATGCGGTTGTAATTTATAACAACATAAAATCTTATCTAAAAAATCTATAAGTCAGAAACATTTGAAATTTTATATTTAAATGTATTATTTGTTAGCTCTCAAATGTAAACAGTAAACATTCTAATTCATGGTAAATATGGAATTTCCAAATGTATTTAGTATTTACCTGATAAAGGAAGATCTGTGCTACCTACTTTTGAAAAAAATACTGTTACAAACTTGATTTAAACCTGTCTAATAATTGTATTTTATTAAATCAATTCAAAACTGACTTTGTCTACTTTCAAATATTATGGCGTTGCTCCGCAACGTAAGTTCTTATTACGTCAACATATTTGTTATTTTCTTTGCTAACAAAACACATTGCATAAAATAGTGTTACGAAGTTAATATTTTTTATAAATCTTGCGAGGCGGAAGTTTTATATATACATATATATACAATTAAATATTTGGCTTTGAGCAATGCAAGCTTAAAATGACATGATAAGAAAAATATAAGCTCGGACGGGATTAGAACCCGGTCCTCTGAATTTATATCCCTCTACATCAAGTAATAAGTAGAATATATTATTATAGGAGAGATTAATGTTTGTACCAGAATTTTTCGGTGGCGAAATGGGTAGCGGACTGGTATATATATATATATATATATATATATATATATATATATAATAAATTTTTGACATTGAGCAATACAAGCTTAAAATGACATGATAAGAAAAATAAATGTTCCTACGGGACTTGAACCCGGACCTCTGGTTTTAAATCCCACTACTTCTAATAACAATGAGAATATATTTTTAAAAGAGAAATGAATGTTTGAACTAGACATGCTCGTTTGCGTAATCGGTAGCTCAATGGTATATATATATATATATATATATATATATATATATATATATGTATTAATTAAATTTTTGACATTGAGCATTGCAAACTGAAAATGACATGAAAAGAAAAATAAAGCTGGGACGGGACTTGAGCCCGGACCACTTGATTTATGTCCCACTACATCTATTAATAATGAGATTATATTTTTATAACAGAAGAGAGTATTTGTACTAGACCTGCTAGATGGCGTAATCGGTAGCGCAATGGAATGTATATATTATTGTAATTAAATTTTTGACATTGGGCAAAGCAAGCTTAAAATGACATAAGAGAAATAAATACTCGGACGGTCTTGAACCCGGACCTCTCGTATTATATCTCACTATAGCTATTAATAATGATAATGTATTATTTTAAGAGAAATTAATGTTTGTACTAGACTTGCTCGGTGTCATAGTCGGTAGCGTATGGATATATATATATATATATATATATATATATATATAGTTGAATGCAGGCTTTCACGGCCGGTAATCACTCAACATATATATATATATATATATATATATATATTATAAATGAATTTTAGACGTTGATCAATGCAAGCTGAAAATAAGTTGTTAAGAAAAATAAAGGCTCGGACGGGACTTGAACACCGACCTCTGCATTTATATCCCAATACATCTAGTAATAATGAGATTACACGAGTATTATTATAAGAGAACAGAATATTAGAACTAGACTTGTAGGTGGCATAATCGGTAGCGCAATGGAATATATATTTATTATTGTAATAAAAGTTTTTGACATTGGGAAAAACAAGCTTAAAATGACATAAGAAAAATAAATGATCGGACGGGCTTGAATCCGGACCTCCGGAATTATATCCCACTACATCCAGTAATAATCAGAATATATTATTATAATAGAAATTAATGTTTGTACTAGACTTGCTCGGTGGCGTAATCGGCAGCCCACTGGGATATATATATATATATATATATATATATATATATTATTAAATTTTTGACAAATTCCAATGTAAGGTAAAAATATCTTGTTAATAAATAAAAATGCTCGGACGGGAGTTGAACCCGGACTTCTGGATTTACATCCCACTACATCTAGTAATAATGAGAATATATTTTTATAAGAGAAATAAATGTTTGTACTAGACTTGCTCGGTGGCTTAATCTGTAGCGCACTGGGATATATATATACATTTAATAATAATAATAATAAAATTATTGACATTGAGCAATGCCGACATCAGATGAAATGATTAGAAAAATAAATGTTTTTGACGGGACTTAAATCCGGACCTCTGGATTTACATCCTACTACATCTAGTAATAATAAGTATATTTTTTATTAGAGAATTTTATGTTTGTAGTACATTTGCTCGGTGGCGTAATAGGTAGCGCATATATATATATATATATATATATGTTGTAATTAAATTTTGACATTGAGCAATGCAAGCTTAAAATGAGATGATAAGAAAGATAAATGTTCGGACGGGACTTGAACGCGGACCTCTGGATTCATATCCCACTACATAGTGTAACAATTAGAATATATTATTATAAGAGAAATGAATGTTAGTACTAGACTTGCTCGGTGGCGTAATCGGTAGCACACTGGGATATATATATTACTATTATTATTATTATTATTATTATTATTATTATTTTTATAATTATTATTATTAAATTTTTTACAAATGTCAATGCAAGCTCAAAATGTCATGATAAGAAATATAAATGCTCGGACGGAACTTGAACCCGGACCTCTAGATTTAATTCCCACTATATCATCTGGTAATAATGAGAATATTTTATAATAAGAGAAAAGAATATTTGTACTAACCTTGCTCGGTGGCGTAATCGGTAGCGCACTGCGATTTATATGTATTATAACTAAATTTTTGACATTGAACAATGCAATCTTAAATGACATGGTAAGAAAAATAAAAGCTCGGACGGGACTTGAACGCGGACCTCTGGAATTATATCCCACGACTTCTACTAATATTGAGAATATATTATTATTAGAGAAATAAATGTTTGTACTAGACTTGCTCGGTTGCGTAATCGATAGAGCACTTTGATAAATCCACAGGTTCAGGTTCAAGTCCCGTCCGAGCATTTATTAATTTTTCTTACCGTGTCACATATATGTATATATAAACTTGACGGAGGAATTATATTCATTTTTATTTTGAATTTGCGCTTGTAATTTCGAATAACATAAAATCATGTCTAAAAATATATATAGACACAAACATTTGAAATTTTATATTTAAATTTCTTATATGATAGCTTTCAAATGTGAACAATACAAAACGTAATATATTGTCAAACATTTTAATTCGTGATAAGTATGGTATTTGTAATTGTATTTAGTATTTACCTGGTAAAGGGAGATTTGTATTTTATTAAAATCAAATCAAAACTGACTTTTTCAATATTCACATACAGTGTCGTTGAGCTGCAACGTAAGTTGTTATTACGCCAACATATGTGTTTCTTTCTTCTTTGTTTTTTTTTTTCTAAAAAGCCCATTTCGTAGAATAGTGTTACGAAGTTAATATTTTTTTTTGTAAATCTTGCGAGGCGAAAATATTATATATATATATATATAATTAAATTTTTGGCTTTTAGCAATGCATGCATAAAATGACATAAGAAAAATAAATGCTCGGACGGGAATTGAACCCGGAGCTCTGGAGTTATATCAGTAATAATTAGAATATATTATTATAAGTGAAATGAATGTATTCACGTAGACTTTCACGGGCGGAGTTGCTATGATGATCTTGATGAAGGTTTTCGCGCTGTAGGCCGTGGTCGTGAAGCGTGTAGTTCCCCGACGCAGTCTTTGGCGAAACGTAGGGGAACTACAAGCCTCACGACCACGGTCTACAGCCCGAAAACCTTAATCAAGATCATCATAGTGAAATGAATGTTTGTACTAGACTTGCTCGGTGGCATAATCGGTAGCGAACTGGGATATATGTAGGCTATATTTATTTATTTATTTATTATTATTATTATTGTTATTAATTTTTTACAAATGTCAATGCAAGCTCAAATTGACATGATAAGAAATATAAATGCTCGGACGGGACTTGAACCCGGACCTCTGGTATTATATCCCACTATATATATATATATATATATATATATATATATATATATATTATAATTAAACTATTGACATTGAGCAATGCAGGCATAAGAACAAATGATAAGAAATATTTACTTTTCTTGTAATAATGAGAATACTTTATAATTAGAGGATTTAATGTTTGTAGTACACTTGCTTGGTGGCGTGATCGGTAGCGCACTGGGATATATATATTGTAATTACATTTTGACTTTGAGCAATGCAAGCTTAACATGAGATCATAAGAAAAATAAATGCTCGGACTGCACTTGAACCCGGACATCTGGATTTATATCCCACTACATTTAGTAATAATAAGAATATATTATTATAAGATAAATAAATGTTTGTGAAGGACATTTCGGTGGCGTAATGGGTAGCGCATGGGATATGTATATGTATATTATAAATGAATCTTAGACATTGAGCAATGCAAGCTGAAAATAAGATCATAAGAAAAATAAAAGTTCAGACGGGACTTGAACACCGATCTCTGCATTTATATCCCAATACATCTAGTAATAATGAGATTATATTATTATAAGAGAAGAGAATTTTTGTAGTAGACTTGCTTGGTGGCGTAATCGGTAGAACAATGGAATATATATATTCCATCCATAGTAATTCAGCCCGAAGGCAGGTCCTTCACTGCAACCATAGCATTTTCATGCTATGTTTGCAGCTTTACTAGGGAATTGTAGGTGTGGTAGCTTCCCGTTGCTTTCCTATATTATTGTAATAAAATATTTGACATTGGGCAAAGCAAGCTTGAAATTACATGATTAGAAAAATAAGTGCTCGGACGGGATTTTAACCCGGACCTCAACATTTTTAATCCACTACATGTAGTAATAATCAGAATATATTATTATAAGAGAATTAAATATTTGTACAAGACTTGCTTGGTGGCGTAATCGGTAGCGAACTGGGCTATATATATATATTAAATTTTTGACATTGACCAATGCAGGCATAAGATTAAATGATAAGAAAACTAAATGTTAGGACGGGACTTGAACCCGGATCTCTGGATTTTCATCCTAGTACATCTAGTAATAATGAGTATATTTTTTATTAGTTAATTCTATGTTTGTATTACATTTGGTCTGTGGCGTAATAGGTAGCGCACTGATATATATATATATATATATATATATATATATACGAGGGTCATACTGAAAGTCATGAGCAACATTTTTTTAAACAATCATAATATTTATTTTAGACAAACCAAGTACACCATGTTAATCTACAGACCTTTGTGCTACTTTTCAACATTGTCTCCATTTCTTTGCACACATTTTGTCCAGCGTTCTACAAGCTTGAAAATTCCCTTATGATAGAAGTCCGTTCCAGCTGCTCGAAGACACTGACGCACTGCTTTCCGAATATCCTCCAGCGTCTCGTAGCGTTGGCCTCTCATCTGCTCCTTCACAGAACCGAAAAGATGGTAGTCGGAGGGTGCCAAATCGGGACTATAGGGAGGATGTGGAAGAGTTTCCCACTCAAATGTCCTGATCTTCTCCACAGTGGCACGAGCAGTGTGAGTACGCGCGTTATCGTGTTGCAGAATGATCTTCCTTCCAGGTGCGTTTGTCGTGCAATGCACAACGGAGTATCACAAGTGTCTGGATATAGCGGGCAACATTTATGGTTTGTCCAGGTTCAAGAAATTCAACCAGAATGCAACCTTGCGCATCCCAGAAGACGCTGCCCATAACTTTCCCAACAGATTGCACTGTCTTCGCTTTTTTCTTTGATGGCGAATACAAGTTGTGCCATTCCATACTCTGGCGTTTTGTTTCAGGCTCGTAGCGATGAAACCAGCTTTCGTCACCTGTCACAATACTCGTCAAAAAATCATCACCTTCGTTTCGAAATCTCTGAAGAAGGTTATGGGTGATGGTTCTTCTCTGAGGTTTGTGGTCTTCGCTCAATAAACGTGGAACCAACGGGCACTAACTTTTCGGTAACCTAAGCTGTGAATCATTTCTTGCACTGCACTGTGTCCTACTGCAAGTTTTGTAGCGATTTCATTCACTGTGATACGCCTGTCGTCTCTAATGAGCGCATAAACTCTTTCCTTGTTGCAATCCATGGAGGCAGAGCGTGGCGTGACCGCTACGAGGCTCATCTTTGATACTCGTGTTCCCATCTTTAAAAAATGTTTCACCCATCTCCTAATACTGCTGGCACCCATGCAGGCATCTCCGTAAGCACATTGAAGTCTTTGGTGAATATCAACAGCAGATTGTTCCTCTTTAACAAGGAATTCAATGACAGCGCGCTGTCGAAACGAAACATTGATGTCTGCCATTTTGGAAACACTGCGTGTGGTCACATGATAGAAGCTATGATGCCACAAAACGGCAATGTTGTGGTATAAAGTCTGTAGATTACGATCATGCAGTTGTTTTTGTTACATTGTTGAAATTTGAATTTTAACAATGGGTTGCTCACGACTTTCAATATGACCCTCGTATATATATATATATATATATATATATATATATATATATATATATATTGTAACTAAAATTTTGACATTGAGCAATGCAAACTTAAAATGACATGAAAAGAAAAATAAATGCTCTGACAGGACTTGAACGCGGAACTCTGGAATTATATCCCACGACTTCTAGTAATAATGAGAAAATATTATTATAAGAGAAATATATGTTTTTACTACACCTCCTCGGTGTTATAATCGGTAGCACACTGGTTGGTGTGTGTGTATATATATGGGGGCATGCCGTAGCGTAGTGGTTAAGGCACTGAGCTACAAGCTGGAGGGACGAGGATTCAAGTCCCGTTGGGGTCAGGATTTTTAACTGACCCAAATCCTCTGGCGGCACTATGGACCTGGGGTCGACTCAGCCTCTAACGGAAATGAGTACCAGACGCTTGTTCTGGGGTAAAGGCGGCCGTCACGCTGGGCTGACAAGCCGGCTGACATAAAGTGTCGATTGTCTAGAAAAAGTGGGAGCCTTAACCTCCTACTACCCCGAGGGCCTCTGGGCCTGTTGTGGGATCACTTTACTTATATATATATAAACAGTCCACCGCTGTAGTCTCGAGGTTGCGTGCTGCCTTGTCACGCAACGGGCCCGGGTTCGATCCCCGGTCGGGGCACTTTTTCTGCGTAAGGGTTTTTATCGGGATGTTTCCTCACCTGTAAGACAAATGTCAGGATAACTTTCAGGCCCAAACGGTCCCCGAAATCATATGGCCATCATCCTTATCATTATCATCATCACCATCATCTTTCACCGGTGTGGAAAGCAACGGGAAGCTACCACATCTACACAATTCCCTAGTAAAGCTGCAAGCATAGCATGGAAATGATGTGATTGCAGTGAAGGACCCTGCCTTCGGGCAGAATTACTATGGACTATTATAATTACATTTTTGACATTGAGCGATGCAATCTTAAATGACATGATAAAAAAATATAAATGCTTCTTGGGGACTTGAACGCGGACCTCTGGATTTATATCCCACTACTTCTAGTAATAATGATACTATGTTACTATAAGAGAAAAGAATATTTGTACTAGACCTGCTTGAAGGCGTAATAGGTAGCGCAATGGAATAAATGTATATATATATATATATATATATATATATATATATATATTATAATTATATTTTTGACATTGGGGAAAGGAAGCTTAAAATGACATGATAAGGAAAATAAATGCTCGGATGGACTTGAACCCGGACCTCTGGATTTATATCCCACTACATCTTGTAATAATGAGTATATATTATTATAAGAGAAATGAATGTTTGTACTTGACTTGATTGGTGGCGTAAAGGGAAGGGCACTGGAATATATATATATATATATATATATATATATATATAATTAAATTTTTCACATTAAGCATTTCAATCTTGAATTGACATGATATGAGAAGTAATTGCTCGTACGGGTCTTGAACACAGACCTCTGTATTTATATCCCACTACATCCAGTAATAATGAGATATATTATTATAATAGAAACGAATGTTTTTATTAGACTTGTTCGGTGCCGTAATTGATAGAGCACTAGGATAAATCCACAGGTTCGTGTTCAAGTCCCGTTGGAGCATTTATTACAAAGACAGAAACATTTGAAATTTTATATTTAAATTTCTTATATTATGTTAGATTTCAAATGTGAACAGTACAAAACGTAATATATTTTCAAACATTTTAATCCATGAAAAATATGATATTTATAATTGTATTTAGTATTTACCTGATAAAGGAAGTGATGCGATTTCTTCATTCAAGAAAATTGCTGTTTCAAACTAGATTTAAACCTGTCAAAATTTGTATTTTATTACATTCATATAAAAACTGACTTTTTCAATATTCACACACAGTGGCGTTGCTCCGCAACGTAAGTTCTTATTACGTCTACATACTTGTTATTTTTTGCTAAAAAGAAACCATTTCACAGAATACTGTTACGAAGTTAATATTTTTTTTTGTAAATCTTGGGAGGCCGCATATATTGTGTGTATGTATATATATTATAATTAATTTTTTTGCTTTTAGCAATGCTTGCATAAAATGACATGATAAGAAAAATAAATGCTCGGACGGGACTTGATCCCGGACCACTGGATTCATATCCCACTACATCGTGTAACAATTAGAATATATATCTTATAAGAGAAATGAATGTTTGTACCAGACTTGCTCGGTGGCGTATTCGGTAGAGCACTAGAATATATATATATATATATATATATATATATATATATATAAATAATAATATATAATAATAATAATAATAATAATAATAATAATAATAATTATTATTATTATTATATTATTAATATTACATTTTTGACAAATGCCAATGCAAGCTCAAAATGTCATGATAAGAAATATAAATGCTCCGACGGGACTTGAACCCGGACCTCTGGATTTATATCCCACAACATATAGTAATAATGTGAATATATTATTATTGAGAAATGTTTGTACTAGGCTTGCTCGGTGCGCTCTGTAGCGCACTGGGATATATATATATATATATATATATATATATATATACATACACACATACACATATAATAAATTAATTTTGAAGCCGCACCTCAGCATTTATATCCCACTACATGTAGTAATAATCAGAATATATTGTTATAAGAGAAATAAATATTTGTACAAGACTTGCTTGTTGGCTTAATCGGTAGCGCACTGCGAGATATATATATATATATATATATATATATTTAAAAAAATTGCTTAACTGTTATGTCAGCCGCTAGATGGCAGTTGGAACAAATTTTC